>PVLD010036787.1:0-10724 GCA_004027595.1 Dinomys branickii
GTATTGATATCTTCAAAGTGGTTTCTCAGGAGAACAAATAGATACATGCAATAATGATCAAACAAGTAATCATTAACTATTCCTTTCAGTAATCAATAGAAGACAGTAGCACAACTGCAAGCTATCCTGTATATAAATATATACATAATTTCCCGTTCTTTTCCTTCTCCTTTCCCACATGCTAGCTGCCCATTACTTTTGAGCATTTTCCTTTCATTTCACAATGTCTATCATACCTCCTAGTTTTTTCCATTCTTTCAAGTTCTTACACTAGTGAGACAATACGTTGCTCATATATGCAAGTCTGATTTATTTCACTTATGAGTATGGTCTCTAATTATGAGCATTTACCTATAAAAGCCTCGAGCATATCCTTCCTTATAGCTGTGTAATACTCCATTATATAAAAATACCACAATTTTTTATCCAATCCTCAGTGGATGGACATTTGGGTTGCTTCCACAGTCTAGCAATTACAAATTGTGCTACTATGAACATGGGCGCACATACATCGCTGTGATATGATGTTTTCAGATCTTCTGGGAGTAGGGGAATAGCTGGGTTAAATGGGACCTTTAGACCTAGTTTTCTGAGGAATCTCCAAACCAGTTTCTACAGTGATTTTACGAATCTGCATTCCCACCAGCAGTGGAGAAGAGTTCCTATTTCTCCACACCCTCACCAGCATTTGTTATTGGTTGATTTCTTAACGCTAGCCATTCTTACTGGGGTGAGGTGAAATCTCAGTGTTGTTTTAAATTGCATTTCTCCAATGACTAATGGTCTTCAACATTTTTTTCATGTATTTATTTGCTATTTGTATTTCTTTATCTGAGATGTGTGTATTTATCTCAGCAGCCCATTTTTGGATTGGGTCTTTGAATTTGGAGGGGTTGATGTTTTTTAATTCTTCATATGTTCTAGATAGAAGACCTTTGTCCAAGGGACAGTAAGCTAAACCTTTTTCCCAATTTGTTGGTTTTCTTTTTACTCTGCTGATGATTTCTTTAGATATGCAGAAACTTCTCAGTGGGAGGAGATCCCTGTTGTTAATTCTTTGAAGTACTTCACAGGCAGTTTGGTTTTTCTTCATGAACTCTCTGCCTACCCCTATATCTCCAAGGTTTTTACCTACTTTCTCTTCCAATAGATTTAGTGTTTCTGTTTTAATATGGAGATCTGTGATCCACTTTGACTTGAGTTTGGTGCATGGTGATAGACTTGGGTCTATTTTCAGTCTTTGGCAGGTGGCAAACCAATTTTTCCAGCATTATTTTTTAAAGAGATTATCATTCCTTTATCAAAGATTAGGTGGCTGAGTGTGTCTGTGGTTTTGTCTATGTCTTCCAGTCTGTTCCATTGATCTTCTTTGTTTTTTAGCCAGTACCATGTTGATTTATTAAAGTAGCTTTGTAGTATAATTTCAGGTCAGGGATTATGCTTCCACCTGACTTGTCCTTGTTGCCCAGGATTGCTTTCTGGATCTCTTCTGGCTCCAGATGAATTTCAGAAATATTTTCTCTAGATCTGTGAGGTATGCTAGTGGTAGTTTAATGGAAATTACATTGAATCTGTACAACAACTTTGGTAGCATGGCCATTTTCACAATGTTGGTTCTTCCTATCCATGAGCAAGGAATATTTTTCCATTTTCTGAAGTCCTCTGCAATCTCTTTTTTTGGAGTACTGTAGTTTTCATTGAGTAGATCTTTTACTTCTTTTGTTAGATTGATTTCTAAATATTTCAGTTTTTTGGATGCTTTTGTGAAAGGTATGTATTCCTTAACTTCTCTCTCATTGGTTTGTGTATAGGAATTCTATTGATTTAAGGGTATTGAGTTTCTTTTCAGCTACACTGCTGAATTTGTCAATTAGTTCAAGGAGTCTTCTTATGGAGTTTTTGGGGCCTACTGTGTAAAGTATCATGTCATCTGCCAATAGTAATAATTTTAATTCTTCCTTTCCTATCCTTATTCCTTTTATTTCTCTCTCTTGTCTAATTGCTCTGGCTACTCCTTCCAGAAGTATGTTGAACAGGAGTGGTGATAGTGTATGTCCTTGTCTTGTTCCTGATTTTAAAAGAAAAGCTTTAACTTTTTGTCCATTTAGTATGATGTTGGCTGTGGGTTTGTCATAGATAACTTTGATCAGGTTGAGATAAAGACCATCTATTCCTTTTTTCTGTAGAGTTTTTATCATGAATGCATCTTGGACTTTGTTGAAAGCTTTTTCTGCATCTACTGAGATGATCATATGCTTTTTGTCTTTTGCTCTATTGATATGGTGTATAACATTAATTGATTTGTGAATAGTGAACCATCCCTGCATTCCTGGAATGAATCTAACTTGGTCATGTTATATGATTTTCTTGATGATTTACTGCATTCTATTTGCTAGTATTTTATTGAGTATCTTTGCATCTATATTCATTATGGAGATTGGCCTGTAATTCTCTTTCTCAGTTGGGGCTTTCTGTGGTTTGGGGATCAGTATAATACTTTCCTCCAAAAATGAGTTAGTGAGAATTGCTTTCTTTTCAATTTCATTGAAGAGTTTGAGGAGTGTTGGTATTAAATCTTCTCTGAATTTCTTGTAAAATTCTGCTGTGAATCCATCAGGGCTTTGGCTTTTCTTTGTCAATAAGTTTTAATCACATTTTCAAACTCATTAATTGATTTTAGGTTGTTCACAGTTTTTATATCTTCTTGACTCGACCTTGGTAATATGTGCTTATCTAGGAATCTATCCATTTCTTCTGAGATTTCTATCTTATGGGACTAAAGATTTTCAGAGTAGAAATTAATGATGGTCTGAATTTCTGTAGAATCTGTACTAATTTCATCCTTTTCTTTCTTTATTGCATGAATTTGAGTTCTTTCCTTTCCTTTTTTTGATAAGGTTAGCTAGGGGTTTATCAATTTTATTGATTCTTTCAAAGAACCAACTCCTTCATTCATTTATTTTTATAGGGTTTTCTTCATTTCAGTTGCATTAATTTCTGACCTAATCTTTATAATCTCCTCCATGTGGGCTTTCGGCTTGACTTGTTCTTTTTCTAAAAGTTTAAAGTATAGCATTAGGCTATTTATTTGTTCCCTTTCTGTTTTGCTTATGTGTGAGTTCACCACTGTAACTTTCCCTCTGAGGACTGCTTTCATTGCATCCCACAGATTCCAGTAGGTTGTATCTACATTTTAGTTTGTTTGTAGGTTATTTCTTAATTTCTTCTTTAAATTCTTCTGTGACCCACTGGTTGGCCAGGAGTTTGTTGTTTATTTTCCAAGTGTTTATGTAGTTTTTGTAGTTCCTTTTATCATTAATTTCCAATTTCATTGCACTGTGGTCAGATAATATGCATGGGATAATTTCAATTGTTTGCATTTAGGTAGGTATGCTCTATGGGCTAGAATGTGGTCTATTTTAGAGAAAGTCCCATGTGCAGCTGAGAAAAATGTGTATTCTGATGCTGTGGGATGGAACACTCTGTATACATTTGCTAAGTCCATTTGTTCACAGGTTTTGTTCAGATCTGTTATTTGTTTGCTGATTTTTTGTCTAGTTGACCTATGTCTTTGTGTGAAAGGGGTTTTGAGGTCCCCATTACAATAGTGTTGCTAATTATGTGGGTTTTCATGTGTGCTAAGATTTGTCTTAAGTGCCTTGATGCTCCATATTTGGTGCATACATGTTTAGGATTGTTATCTCTTCCTCTTGCAGTTTTCCCCTAACTAGTATGTAGTGGCCTTCTTTCTCTCCTTCAATTGTTCTCAGTTTGAAATTTACATTGTCTGCAAACATAATCACTATTCCTCCTTTTTTCTGGGCTCCTGTTGCATGGAGGATTGTTTTCCATCCTTTGACTTTCAGTCTCTGGATTTCCTTTTGAGTAAAATGCGTTTCCTGTATACAGCATATCATTGGATTTTGTTTCGTAATCCACTCTACTAGTCTATTTCTTTTGACTGGTAAATTGAGACCATTTACATTTATTGTTGGAATCAATATGTGTTGGCTTATCATTGTCATGTCATTTCCTTGCTATTGGTTTCTTACTTTTTCTGCCTATTTACCTGCTTTTCTTGAGGGTTCCTTTTTATTGTTGTTCTTGAAATTGTGGTCATTTTCTTCTCTGCCTAGAATGTCTTTTAGTACTTTTTGTAAGGATGGTTTGGCACCCATGAAGTTCTTCAGTTGCTCTTTGTTGTAGAAGTGTTTTATTTGTCCGTTAAACTTGAAGGATAGTTTGGCAGGATACATCAATCTTGGTAGGAAGCTGTTTTGTCTTAGGACCTGTAATACTTCGCTCCAAGCTCTTCTTGATAGGATGGTTTGTGTTCAGAAGACTGCCATGATTAGGGGCTTTCCTTTATAGGTAATCTGTTTCTTCTCTAGTAGATTTTAATATTCTATTCTTTTGCTGGGGATCTGGGATCTTGATTATTATTATTTATTATGATTATGACTAGTAGGCATTTATATGCCTCATTTACCTTTATATCAGGTTCTGTTTCCCTGCTTGGGAAATTTTCTGCTATTACTTCTGTACATACTCTTTTTATGTCATTTGTGTCACCTGCTCCTATTTCATTGACTTCTGTTAGTCTGACATTATTTCTCTTTGCCTCATCTTGCAGCTGTTGGATTGATTTTTCCTGGATCCTTGTTGATTTTAAGAGATCCTTCCTTTCAGGATCGCTACCTGCCATGCTGTTTTCAAGATCTGAAATTCTATCTTTGGCTTCATTCAGGCAGTTTTGCAAGCTTTCAGTGGAAGTTTTGGTTTCTTGGAAATGTCTTTGAGTCTGGTTGATGCATTCTAATTCATTCTTATATTGCTCATGTAATGTTTCCATCTGTTGCATATGTTCATCTTTTTTTATCTATTTCTTCTCTAGATGTACAGAGCATTTCTTTCATTATTATTGTCATTTCATTTTTTGCCTGAGAGATTATGTCTCATCTGATCTCTTCTATGGCCTGATGGAGTTGTTTCTTTACTTCCATTGCAATCATTTCAGCAATTTCAGGTGTGTGTTTACCAAGTTCTCCTATGTTGGTGTCTCCTGGACTTGTTCTGAGTGGGGTGGAGTTCTGAGATTGTGTTTTAACCCTTCATCTTGTCATGTTTGATGCCGGAGGCAGAACGCTCAGTCTCTCTCTTCTCTGGCAGTTCAGCCAAGATCAATATTGGCCCTAGTTTTCCTGGTTGTCAGGCCCACCCCTCAGTGTCCACTGAGATGTGCTGCTTAGGCTGGCATCTTCCAGTTGATGGTGAAGTGTACCTAGTCCTCCCATGTCTCAGTTGCAAGCTATGATATCAGTTGATGGCAGATGGTCTGATACAGAGACCCCTCACAGTTCAGGGCACTTGTATGACCCAGAATCTGGTTGCACTGGTGGTGCAATCCCAGACACTGGTCCTGTGACCCCATGCAGTTCAGGATACAGGCAAAACCCAGACACAAGCCGCTGGGTCAACAGTTTTTGCACCACCTGATTCTTTGTCCCCAGTGATTTCAGCCCACAGACTGGAGCCAGATCCAGGCCACACCAACAGCGATCGCAGACTGCCTGTGTGTGTGGACTTCCAGGAGGACAAGGTGCAAGTGAAGCCCAGACTGGAAGTGTAGTGTCAGCAGCTCGTGGAGTGCCCGCAAGTGGGGTGCCCGCACCCATATCTAAGTCAGCACTGGGCACTCCCAGGGAGGGCGCACATGCGAACTCTAGTGAAAGCAGTTCACAGGCCTTCTAAGTGAGGATCTCCTGTCTGTACCAGGCACATGGCAGGTGGAAACTCAGACTGGAGTCGCCAGCTTTGCCCCCCAAAATAGATGGGAAATACCTAGTTCTCTCGGCTGTTCAGCTGGGAACCGTGCTGTCAGTAGGTCATGCCCCATCTGATTCTGCTTCTCCAGTCAGTTCAGACCACACTCTGGAGTTAGGCGTGGGCCGCACCAGATGCGGTCACAAACTGCCTGTGTGTGCAACCTCCAGGAAGGCAGGGTGCCATTTTGCATTTTTTGTAGAATTAACCCAGTTCAGTATAACGTCACAGGAAAATCTCCATTTATATCTTTTGGAGGAGATTAAAAGTGAATCATCAGGTAACTCAGCTACAGATGCTAACTTGGATCATGTCAGCCAAAGAAGTTGCAACAGTGAAATGGAGCAAGATAGGATAGATCGAGAAGTACAGAATGAAGACCTTGATTAAGATGAGGAAAAAACAGGAACATAAATAAATATTTGACCAGTCAAGATGCTATGAAATGATCATGTATACCTGGATGATCCAATGTTAGAAGTAGGTCAGAAAATGTTATTAGATTCCTGCCAGGGATGACACCTGTTGGATGGAATCTCAACACTGTAATTCAACATTAAAAATTGTTTGTAGTGGACGATATGCTACAAAGATATGAAATACAAATAGAACATTCTATATACATCAGTAGAAACGTATATTTATCATAGCTCACTGTCTGTACTAAAAGTCTTCATAACAGGATTTCATCATTCTAATTGTCAGAACCTAAAGGATTTATGGAGAAGTGACAGATATGTTGTTGAGATTTTTAGGACAACAACAATAACTCAAGAGATTTGATTTCCTTCAACATTGCCTATATTTTGAGGACAAGAAAGAAAAAAATCAGACCATTTGCCTGCTATTTGCTCATTTGTTCAAAGTTTTGTTTCAATCTGTCAACTAATTTATACATCATCCAAATACATGACAAACGACAAACAACTTGCATCATTTTGTGGTTGCTGTAGTTTCAGCAATGTGTGCCAAATAAACCTTACAAATATGGTATAAAAATATATACCTTGGTTGAGGAGAGGACATTTTACATCTTGAATTTAGAAATTTATTCTAAACCTCAGCTACCAGGTCTTTATTCGTGCAGTAGCAAACTATATGACATTGGGAAAAGACCTGTTGCACCTATTCCAAGAAGTAACCTAAATGTCACATTCTGCAATTGATTCACTAGTTACCCACTGATGTTATATTTGCCAGAAGAGCACCAGTTGACCAGCACAGGAGCTATTCATAAGAATAAGCCGGAGATTCCTGGAATAATGTTGCAGATTCACAATAGAGAAATGTATAACCCAATCTTCGGATTTCAGAAAGATATAACGTTGGTCTCCTATATACTGAAGAAAAACAAAGTAGTACTGATAGTGTGAACATTACACTGCGATGCCAGGATTGAGAGTGAGGCCAAGCTTGATGGCACAAGCCTGTAATCTCAGGGGAGGAGGGGAGAAGGAAGACAAAAGAAAAGAAGGAAAAAATGGAAATAAGGCTTTTGTAAATAAGGGGGATAGGAGGGATTACAGGGAGGAATCAAGATGTATTATGTACAGGTATAGATTCTCTATGATGCATGTGATTATTATGTGTATCTAAAGTATACCAATAAAATTAATTTAAAACTATGACTCAAAGAACTCAAAGTTTACATATACAAGAAATTCTTATGAGATGCTCTATGATGTCTGCAAATATATCTGTGGTTTTTTATCCTAATGAAATTTGATTCATTTGCCTTCTTGTTAATATATTTGCATCAATTCATTATTTAGAAAATCTGATAGCTGGGAGGTCTCATAATGGGTTTTATTCATGTTTTGTATCCAGTTTTTGATCCACTACCTACTTTAACAACATTATCTATCAAGAAAAAATAATTACTTTGCACCTGCCAATATATTGTTATAAATTATGTGAGAAAATTATTTATTCAAACAGTGTTTAGGGACTACTGATTGATACATAATCACTTTAAGAGGTAGGTATTAATTCTGAAAAATAAAGCACAACCCTTGACAGCATGATAAAAATAGACCAATAAAATTTGCTCTTGATAAAAACAACCAGTACTCAGAAGGCTGAGGCAGGAGGATCTTGTGAGTTTACAGTCAGCATGTGCTGTATAGTGAGTTCCAGGCTAGTCTGGACTACATTAACCTTTTTTTCTTTTGGTACTAGGGATCAAACTCATGACTTCATGCTTACCAGGCAGGTGCTTGTGCTGCTGAGCTATATCCCCTGTCAAAAATGTATTATGGTTTCTTTTATTTTTTTGGTGGTGCCAGGAATTGAACTTATGACCTTATGCTTGCAAGACAGGCACTGTGCCACTCAACTATATCCCCAGACCTGGACTACATTATGGTGAGGAAAAACAAAGGAGTATTGAAACTGTCAACATTACACCATGATGATAAGGGAGATTTTTAAAACTTTATTCAAATTTTTTGTTTTTGTTTTTCGAGATAGGGTCTCACTATGTAGTTAGTTCAGTCTCCCCTTAAACTCACTATTAGCCCAGGCTGGCCTCAAACTTATAGACATCCTCCTGCCTCAGGCTCCTAATTGCTCCTTTCAGCCCAGAATAATGAGATTGATAGTGAAACAGTGTGTGGTGGTGCCTGCCTGTAACACTGGCACTTGGGAGGCTAAGTCAGGAGGATCCTGTGAATTCAAGGTCAGACTCTGCTACATAATGGATTTAAGACTAGCCTGGACTACCTAGTGAGACCTTGTCTCATCTGCACCCCCAAAGATGGATAGTGAATCCTCAACACAAAGCAATCCAGAAATGGTCACATTTTACAACAAAATGAAAAGCAAAACAGATGTTGTTGATGAGTTATACAGCAACAATTATGTGACGACCATGGCCAGTGGTCATATTTTAATCGATCCTAAATACGTCAGGCATAAGTGGTTTCATAGTTTATGAGGAAAATGACAAGTACAAAATATCACGGAGAAATTTTCTTAGAGGTTCGGGACTACAATTGATAAGTGATCAGTTACAAGAGAAGAACTTGGCAAAGAAATTCTGGAACAGATAAGTGAACAGACAGGTGAAACATCACAAGAATCTCCTAAGAAAAGAGGAAGACAAGCAAGATGTCAAGTATATTCTACCAAAAAGATAGGAAAGCAAACCCTACATGCTTTCCATGTAAGCAATACTGCATGTGGAACATACAGTTTTCATGTATGAAGACTGTTCTAATTAGGTGTAACCATTGAAGTAAAGGCTATTTCTGTGGTAAAGTTTTATCTGTGTTTTCACCATAGTTGACAGGGAATTTATTTCTGTTGTTATTTTTTAGATTTTATAAGCAAGTAAAATGTTGATACTGAAAACATTGGTGTTTATTCTGAACACTCAGTACATATTAAAATGTTTATATTCACTTTCATTGATATTTTATTTCCTGTTAAGTATACATTGTTTAATATAATAAAACTCATAAAATTAAAAAAATTCATCAATAGAAGTACTCCTAAAAATAAACATGGGCATTATACACCTTTTGTAATGCTCCTTTTAAATAATTTACTGTGACACCCCAAGGCATATTGCTTTCAATAAATATTTATGGATGCCTATTCTGAATCAGGTTTAATAATACATAAATGTTTTTCTTAATTGATAAAGAAAATTCATATTTAGTTGTCTGTTTTCCCTAATAGAATGTAAGCTTTATAGGCTGTAGATATAGCTCAGTGGCACTGCACTTGCCTGGCAAGAGCAAGATCCTAAATTGGATTCCATTACAAAAAAGAATGTAAGCTTTATTAAGTTTAGCATAAATTAATATTTGTCAATTTAAAATATTATTCATAAAAAAGACTGAGCTATGTAATCCTTTTCACCCGTCTGGTTCCAGTGCTGAATGCATAGAAATATTTGTTGAAAGAATGTGTGGTAGTTTGGAGACTAGAGAGATTAAGTATTTTCAGTATAGATTGTGGGGAAAACAATTTAGAATCCTACAATGATTTTGACTAGGGTGACTAATGCAATCAATAAATATAGGAACATAGAAGAAGTAATTGAGTTTCAAAAGAAAAAATAATATGTACACCTTTGAACATTTTCAGTGTAGTTTGCCAATGGGAAATTGAACTGAAAGCATTCAGTAAGAAATTGTTTAAAGCAGTATGGAACACGTTAAAAACACAGGCTTGAAATATAAATTTGGGACTCCTGAACTCCCAAAGTGCTAGTGTACAATGTAGAAGTAGATATTATTAGTCAGGGAATGTGGGAACCAAAACAAGTCCAGAAATGCCAGGGAAGAGAGCTGCTTCCAGAATCACCCAAAGTCCATAGTATAATTAAAGAACCAAATAAAAATACATAATAGGAAGCAAGGAGATAGATCTTTTGTAAATGGGAAGGAGACCACAAAATGGAGCGGAGAGGGGTGGGTAGGAGGATTCGAAAAGAACAAAGGTGAGTTTTGTATATAGACCAACTCCTCGCAATCGATGTAGTCATGATGTATTGCAAACTCGGACTAATGAAAATAGAAGCAAAAATGCTGATAACATCAAAGAATTCAATGTCATGACATTTCAGGGAATGAGCATTTTCAGGAGAGGAATTGGTGAGCAATGTCAAATATGAAATATCAATCAAGTAAATTAAGCAAAGAAGAGAAAACTTTGAACTTAGAAGAACTCTTTGTCATGTAATTTCAGACTTGGAGCTAAGAGTATAAAGCTTTTGCAGATATCTTTTATCCAGATTTCCCTAATGTTAAACGTGTGGGCTGGGGCTGTAGCTCCATGGTAGAACACTTGGAGGCCTTGAATTCCATCCCCAGTGCTACAAAAGCAAGAAGAATTTCAAGCAGAATAAATTTATTTACTTTGTTATTCTCCACTCATCCAAAAGTATGTATACA
>PVLD010036788.1:0-10724 GCA_004027595.1 Dinomys branickii
AATTTGCATGTCTGTATATGGGTCCATACATCTACAATTCGAAGATATCAATGGATAAAGCAACAACTACTGTTGAGACCATATCACCTTGTCTATAGATTAGTTGTGATTGTACTATTTTCTATGATAATGGGTGTCTGTTTGTCAATATGTTTTTGTACTTTTATGTTTCTAAAATAAAATAAAATAAAAAAAAAAATACTTGTCGGTAACCCAGCACTCAGGAGGCTGAGGCAGGAGGATCGCTGTGAGTTCAAAGCCAGCCTGGGCTACATAAACAAATTCAAGGCCAGCCTGCACTACACAGGGAGACTGCTTCCAAAAACAAAACCGCCAAAGCAGGTGTGGACCTGTAAACAACTATTAGTAGCTCCTGAGTAGCCATGTATGCCTGGAGTGGGGGGGCTACTTAGTAATTTACTATTTACTTGGCATTTTTTTTTTTTATTTGCCAAAATCTGTTATGACAGAAAGGACATAAGCAGAATTTGGGGGTGATATTTGAGCTGCGTTTTGAAGGATGAATTAGAAATTTTGTTGTGTGCACAGAGTATTTTAGCCAGAGGAAATAACTTAGTATTGTCCTAGGGCACTGAGTCAGGAGAATCAGTGTCACCTTTGGGAAATAACAAGAACCTTGGTGAGAACACAGAGTAACAGAATAACAGGTCAGGAGTTGAGAGAATCACGCTTGGAGAAAGACTAGACCAGACGGTGAAGGTCTTTCAGTGTTGGGCCAAGAGCTTAATCTGGTCCATTATAGAAGGATAGTTGACTGAACTAAAAAAGATGATTTATCATTCAAATATAATAGTAACTAAATAAAATGTTCTTTCTTTTTAAAGCTCTTGGAGGCAACAAACAGGCCCTGGAAGAGGCAGCAACAGTAAGTGACCTGTCTTATTTTTGAGCTGGCTAATTTAAGATTAATCCAATCACAAAATTCAACCAATGGAGTACATACTATAAAAAAGATTCCTTATAGGGACAGTATCTTTTTTTGTGTGTGTGTTTTTGAGACAGAGTTTCACTGTGCAATTCAGGCTGGCCTTGAGCTCACTCTGTAGCCCAGGCTGGCCTGTTACTTGCAGTGATCCCCAGTCCAAGTGCTTAGATTATAGGCATGCACCACTATGCCCAGCAACATAGGGACATTGTGTTAACATAAAAATTATAGTTGTGTCAAACACTGAGTACATGGAACCCAAATAGGTCTGAGTCCCAAAAAGAGAGTGTGTTATTATGATACACATTTGCTCCAGGCCCTATCTGTGAATTCCTTAGGTGAGGATTCAACTAACCATAGGTTGAAAATATTTAGAAAGAAATAATTGCACCCATAATAAACATGTACTGACTTTTCTTCTTATTCTCTAAACAAATAGGCTAAGTGTGATGACACATGCCTGTAATTCTGGCATTAGGGAGGCAGACGCAGGAGGATTGCTGCTGAAGGCCAGCCTGGACTACATAGTGAGACCTCTCAAAACCAAAACAAAACTGTATAGAATAATAACATTTGCATAGTATTTACAATGTATTAGGTATTATCAATAACCTTAAGGTACTTTAAAATATGTAAGAGCTGGGCATGGTTGCACACTCCTGTAATCCCAGAACTCAGGAGGCTGAGGTAGGAGGATCCCCTCCAGTTTGAGGCCAGCCTCAGCTACATAGTGAGTTCAAGGCCAACCTGGACTACATGGCATGATCCCATCTCCCAAAAAAAAAAAAATAATAATAATAATATGGTAGGATGTGCATAAGTTATTTGCCAGTCTACCCACCTTTATATAAGGGACTTAGACATTTGTGATTGTATCTACAGGTGGTCTTGGGAATAATCCCCATGGATTCCAAGGGATGACTGTATTTTTAGGCTTTGTTCATAGTTCTTAGCCTACACCTTCTCTACCCATTATAATTTTTAAGTGACTTCAGCAAGAACATTACCTTTTATTAGCCTGGGCTACACAGTGAGACCCTGTTTCAAAAAGGAGGGAAGGTATCAGAACACTTGCAGTCCTTGGTTTCTTTTTTCTTTGTTTCTATGACCCATTTTTAAATCCACTCTACACAGATTCAGATCTAATGTTTCAAAACACAAATCTGAAGCTGGGGATGTAGCTCACTGGTAGAGTGCTCGCCTGGTGTTTGTGAGCCTTGGCTTGATTTCCAGCATCACAGTCAATGAATGACTATATCCCTCTTTAACCTGTACCTGTCAGTAGGAGCACCTGGGGTAATGTGAGAGAGCTACCCTCACACCAGGCTGAGAGAATTCCAGCTTTACCTAATATAATATGAAACCCAGTGAAGAAATGGTACTTTGATTGAAAAGCTCTTATCTGGGAGGTGTGTTGGGGGCTCCCAAGATGACCGCAAATTTGGTGACTCACCAAGAACTGACGGGACTCAGCTGGTATATAATCACACTCATGGCAATTATTTATCACCGTGAAAGATACAAACTCAGCAAAGGGAAAAAAGTGTATGGGGCAAAGTCCCAGAAGTCCAGTTCCAGTGGAGTCACACAGGACATGCTTAATTCAACATGTGTGAAATGTTGTCTACCTGAAAAACTCATTAGAGACTCAGGGCCCAGGCTTTTTACTGGGAGCTTCTTACACGTCTTCTGCCTGGCAGAACAAAGCAGGTGTTCAGCATAAGTTATATCGTTTGCACAACATGCTATAACACTGAGGTATTCTTTTGGTTTTTGTTTGTTTGTTGTTTCAGACTGGCCTTGAACTCACTTTGTAGCCTAGGCTGGCCTCTTAATTTTAGATGATCTTCTGCCTCAGCCTCCCAAGTGCTTTAGATTACAGGCATGGGCCACCACACTAGGCTTAGTGAGCTATTCTTACCATAAAATGTAAGAGTCCTAAAATCCAAGTTTCCAGATGCTAGCCAAGGGGCAATCTTGCAAATAGGCCTTGCTACTTTTATCAGTCTTAGACCTGATATGTTAACTCTTACGTACAGGGTCTGTGGCCTGCCACCAGTGACAAGTTTACAATATGCTACTTGTTAGCAGAGATGGCAAAAAGTTGACCAGAACTTCACCACTTCATTTCATCAACTATGACAGACATTACCAATCTATTATAGCACTGTAAGTCCCAGCTGCCTCAGAATCCTTCTCTGAGCACTGCATATAGTCCCAGCCAACCCAGACACATACCTGGGTCATTCCCAGTCTGTAATAGCTATTCCAATATTTATGTGCACCCCATGAGCAAAAGACTACAAATCATCCCTGCTCTTAACTCTCCCTGTACACATGGGTGGTCCTGACCATAAAGAGCTCTCATGAGAGTGGTTAGTGCAGGGAAGCCTTTTTAAAGGACCCGGGAGCATGAGTGAGACGCAGTAGAGTGAGAAGTCTGACACCACATCGAATGGTATAGGGGACATGAACCCTTGGGAACTTCCGTTGGCAGATGAGTGGTAGCCAGGAGTAGCCACTTTAGGAAGCAGTTTGGTATAATATCAAGACTGACATTTATGTAACTGGTATGAACCCTGCAGTGCTTGGTTCTTCCCAAATGTGTAGCCAAGAGGAAACTTGGACATCAAACACAGCAGTCACATCTAAGATAGTTCAAAGTAGTAGTGTTCATAAGGGCAAAGCTTTATGCATAGGAGAGTGGATAAGTCTATTATGTAATCAGCTAGTGGGATGTTACTTAGGAGTAAAAACAAATTAAGGGGCTGGGGATATAGCTCAGTGGAATAAGTGCTTGCCTAGCAAGTGCAGGGTCCTGAGTTCGATCCCCAGTACCACAAAAAAAAAAAAAATTAAGCACAATCACAAATAGTGGTCAGAGAATAAGCAAAACCACTGAAAAATGTAAGCACATTTCTCACATTTGTGAAAAAGCATGTATGTATACTTCTATGCATGTGTATGTGAACACACTCATAGATACATACACTGTTTTAAGCAAGTGGAATAATAGTGATTACCTCTGAGAAATTACAGGGCCGGGGAGACTGGTCACCTTTCGGGGGAGAGAGGAAGCACGTGATTGGTAGTCTTGAGCTGTATGATAATCTGTTTATGAAAGTTCACTATTTTGCATCGTTTAATAATCTTTTGTCATGTATCAAATAAGATGTTTTAAATCATTGTATGGTGTTTTTTCTGGTGCTTTCTGGCGGTTTGTCACAGGCTGATGTGGATATCACAGAAATAAACAAACTAACAGCAGAAGCTATTCAGACACCCCTGAAATCGGCCAAAAGTGAGTACTTTGGAAAGCCCTTTTGGAGGAGAGAGCCTGAAGTCTAGGAAGCAGGGTCTCCTTGGTGGCGCTCTTGTCTCTGTCTGGTCCTCCGTCTTATACATCCAAAAATCTGTTTTGATCTGCTGCATTCATTAGTTGTGTGTAGGACTGGTACTAAGCAGTCTCCTGCAGCTGGTGTGTGTGTGTGTGGAGGGGGAGACTGATGTGTGAGCTAAAGTCAAATGATAAGAGGCAATAAACAACAAACAGCTGTGCTGAAGCCAGCAGGGTGGTGTACTCGGACGTAGTGGTGTACCCATGTAACCCCAGAACTCAGGAAGCATTGAATCTTAGGGCAGAACCCTGACCCACGGGCTGGACGTGGGACTGGTTTGCAAGGGACCTTATTCCACTGACAAGGGCCAGAAACACTGTCTACTTCTAGCCTGACTGGCCTTCCGTCAGAATTGCCTTGCAGAGCATAATGAGTTTTATCTTCTGAGTTCTATTGGTTTTGCTTAGTTGTCATTGGTGATAGGGCTCTTCTGATTTTACTCCATGAAACTGAATCCACCAGGACCAATATTAACTAACAGTTCAAATTACTTTAATACCTTTTTGACCACTGAACTTCATTATACTGTAAATTATTAAAAGACAGAGGAATTCTGCTGTGTCAAAGTTGTAACTGAAAAGCTTAAAGCCTTTGGTCCAGCCCCCTGCCCCCATGGTTACATATGTGAGCTCTCTCTGTGGAATGCCTTACTTGAGATTGCCAAGTTCCTGATTGTATATGTCTATTTAGCAGGGAAACATTCTACCCTTTATCATCAGACAGTGGTGATGGTGAGAAAGTTCTTCTAATTTTGAACCAAAGTTTCTTTATGGTATCTATATTAACACTAGTTCTGTTCTATAGAGCCCCATAGGAACTTTCTTAAGACAGCCCCTTAAATATCAAAAGCTGGGATCTAGCCAGGTGTGGTGGCACATTCCAATAATCCCAGCACTCAGGAGGCTGAGGTAGGAGGATCACCGTGAGTTCGAGGCCAGTCTGGTCTATACAGTGAGTTCAAGGACAGCGTAAGTTGCCTAGCAAGACCCTATCTCATAAAATAGATAGATGGTAGATAGATGGAGATAAGATATTGCAATCTTTCAGATTAAACGTCCTTCGTACGCTTTTTTTTCCTAAAACAATTTTGTTTTTGTAAAGAAGCATAAGCAGGATTTATTAGGGAATGAGGCATTTCTCTTAAGACCATTGTAATAACAATTTATAAATAATATTATAATTAATACTTATTTTGATTTGTGTCTGGACTATAGATTCTTTCATTCCACAAATACTTAACACCTAAAGGTACATTTCTAGGGTCTAGGAATGTAGTAATAGTAGTAATTTATCCTTGTGGAAGCCTCATACCATCCCTATGAAGTGATAGCTCTGTGTGATAGATGAGGAAACTAGAATGCTTGATTAAAGCCTTTCACTAAGTAAGCAGTAGCTCCAGACCTCAAGCCCAGGTCTGTCTTAATCAGAATTCAGGTTGTCCCTAATAAGGATCAGTTGTCATATGGGGTTGCTTAAGCACTCTGATTGGCTTTCTTTGTTTAAACAGCTCTTCTTAAATGCAGGCTTTGTTGTTGTTTTGTTTTTTGGTGGTACTGGGGATTGAACTCAGGCTTTGTGCATGCTAGGCAAGCACTCTACCACTGAGATGCATCCCCAGCCCACAGCTGTCTTCCTGCTGGGCATGGTTGCCCACACCTCTGATCCCAGCACTAGGCAGGTTGAGAAAAGTGGATCACCACAAGTTTGAGGCCAGCCTGTACGACAGAGCAAGTTCAAGATCAGCCTGAACTACATAGTGAAACCCTGTCTCAAAAACCGCAATAAATAAATAAATAGCCCTCTTCTTTAAAAAAGTGCATTTCTGGGACTTAGAGTGTAACTTGGTGGCAGAACTTGATGCCTGGCGTGTACAAGGCATTGGGCTCAATCCCCAGAACTGCCAGAAAGAAAGAAAGAAAAAGTGCATGATGTCTATTTCTTAGTTGCAGCCTAACATTGTATGAGTTGTTCCTGTAGGAAATGTGAATGCCTGGAAGGTTGTTCCATCAGAGATCACCTGCTCTTAAATCTGTTGCTTTATAGAACGAAAGGTAGTACAAGTGGATGAAATGATAATGGAAGAAGAGGAAGAAGAGAATAAACCCAAGAGTTCTCAAACTACACGAGTAAGTAGGAACTCAGGTGGAGAGGGTGAGCAAGCGACAAACAAATGCAAAAATACGTGGAAACAGGCTCGTCCTCCCGGGGCTTCAGGTCTCCCTTTAAGTGGCAAACAACAAACGTGATCACTGAAACCTGTGCCAGGTGTGTAGAACACGGGGGAAGCCAGTGAGTTTTCCCGTCCTTGTTAGGACACAGCCAGTCTTTTCAAGGTGACTGTGGTTCTGCTAGCTGGAGAAGAAAGGGAAGAATGCTTATGTGGAACTAGGAAAGTGTCCGGTTGAGGAATAGAATGAAGTTTGTTGTGGCGGGGATATAAACTGTAAGGGCATCGGGAAGAGCAGGGGCAAGATAAGAATAGATGACCTGGGCTGGGGATATAGCTCAGTGGAATAAGCGCTTGCCTAGCAAGCGCAGGGTCCTCAGTTCGATCCCCAGTACCACAAAAAAAAAAAAAAAAAAAAAAAAAAAAAAAAAAGAATAGATGACCTGTGTGCCAGCTTGGAAGTTTCCACTCAGTCACATGCATAATGGTAACATCAGATTAATATTTCAAAGTGCTGGGTGTGATGGTGCACATGCCTCGGGTGGCTGAGGCAGGAGGATTGCCGCAAGTTTGAGGCCAGCCTAAACTACACAGCAAGACCTTATCTCAAAAAACCAAAACCAAACAAACAAAAAATTCAAAGTGGGATTCAGGTTAAATGCAAGAGGAAAACACAGAAACCTTGCAGCCTGGACTAAGGCAGTGACTGGAAGGAATGAGTGGTTTTGAGATATTTTATAAAGGAGAATGGTCATGATTGGTGGCAGAAAGGAATCAGACATGACGGATGGCTCTAGCTGAGGCAGCCGCCATCTAATGAAACATGGGACATTAGAGGATGTCCCAGGAGGCAGAGTGGTAGTTTGGGGTTAAAGTAAGTGGGAACAAGTGCCAGTTGCTTGACCTGCTGAGCTTTAAGGATTTTCCCAGGATATCTAGGCCAGATGGGAGTTTTAGCCTGGAGGTCACAGAGAGAGGAGATGGGGAGACGCACTGGCTGCCAGATCTCTAGGTGCTCGTCCCAAGGTAGAAGTTTGTGCAGGCAGAGTGCGAAGGGAGGGAAGCTGAGGGTGGGCACGAGAGGAAGGCAGCAAGGGGCTCCTCAGGCAGACTGAGGGAACAGCTACAGATGGAGGAAAATTGGGTTGGTCTAGGAAGACAAGAGAGAAGAAAGTCACCAGGTATTGCCAGGAGTGGTGGCACACGCCTGTAATCCCAGCACTTGGGAGGCTGAGGCACGAGGAACATTGTGTGTCTCAAAAAGAAAAAAAAAATCACCAGGCATTATGGAGCAAGAGTCAGACATGACTCAGGCAGAACCAACTGCAAGTGGTTCCTTGGACTGGGCACCTGGAATGGCTTGCGTGGCCTCTGCAGCAGCACTTTCTAGCAAGTAGTGATTGCAGCCAGCCTGCAATCAGTTCAAGAGATTTTTATCTTTAATCTTGGCCCAAATTATCAGTTTCAAAGTCCAAGCCAGTCTAAGTCTAGCGTAAGCCAGTATAAGTTGATTACTTACATTCTGAATTTTTTTAGTCATTCTGTGAGATGACCTTCTTGTGTTCAGTATTAATCTTCCCTTCCAGAGCTGGTCACCCCATTTTTTTAAACCCTCCTTACCTTTGCTGGGCTTTGTATGACCTCAGTTTTTCTTCATTGTGATTTCAGGTCAAAAGGTGTCCTCCAGCTAAGAAGAGAACCCAGTCCGTACAAGGAAAAGGCAAAAGGTAACAGGTTTTCCAAAGTTAGGTATAGTCTGGGTTTATTGGAGAATCCTATACAGTATGGCCTAAGTTAGCTAGCACTGGTCTGCACCAATACCTTCTCCAGTGCTTCTGCTACATTCTCTTTCTTCCCCTACTGTTTTTATTTGTTTGGTTTGGTTTGGTTTAATTTGGTTTGGTTTTTGTCTTTTTGAGACAGGGTCTTGCTATGCAATTCAGGCTGGCCTTGAGCTCACTTTGTAGCCCAGGCTGGTCTTGAACTCGCAACAATCCTCCTGCCTCAGGCTCCCAAGTGCTGGGATTACAGGCATGTGCCGCCATACCCGCCCTTCCCCTACATTTTGTTGTTTTATTTTGTTTCTAGTACTAAGAATTGAATTCAGGGACTGCTGAGCTACATAGCCAGCCATTTTTGTTGTTTAACTTTTAGACAATGTCTCACTTGCCTAGGTGGAATTCGAATTTACGATCCTCTTGCCTTCCTGGAGGCAAGGGTTCCAGGCCTGTGCATCTGCTCCTGCTTGTTTTCATCCCAAACAGGGAAAATATGGCTGAGAAGAGTGTAGTATGTTATGCTGACTTACTAGGCAGTCCCTGTGTACAGCTACCAGAATTAGCCCCAAAGTGGCTGTCACTTTCCCATAACTGGGTTTCCTGAAGTGGTCTAGGTCCATGAGCTTGAACTGATTATGCTGGATTCCACTATAAACCATTTGCGAGCACAGGGACACAGTTACGAAAGTAGGCGTTGAGATGCAATGCGTTTCTGAAGGAGAGAGCACCTCCTTTCTCCTTGGATGCAGGAGGCAGCAGGACGTTAACAGCTGCCTTGCAAGAGGACAGGAATTCTAGCTGGGAGCCTTTGCATTGCCAAGGCTAGAGGCAGACTGCTTGTGGTCAGAGTCTGGTTCTTCCCTAACTGGCTGTGTCATCTTGAGCAAGTTCTTTAAACTGTGTACCTGAGTTTCCCCACCTGTAAATAAAGACATGAATAGCGTTTATCACTGAAGGTGGCTGGGAGGATCAGTATCTGCCATGATCAGTGCTCTCCATGTGTTCCCTATCTTCTGCTGTCCTTGCACCTGAGCGGTGACATACTTCATGCCTCTTTCTTACCTGTAGGCAAAGCTATGACAACCTTGTGACCCCAGCTGTGGGCCGACTGGAGTTGTCTGTGGTGAAACCAACCCCAGGCATGACACCGCGGTTTGACTCCAGGTGAGCAGTACATGGCTGCAGGTGGGAGCCCAGCAGTGAGTAGCACTCAGAAGGAGAGTGTGAGAAATGCTCCTGAGCCTCGGCAAGGAGCCGTCTCAGTTTCCCACTGTTTTCAGTAGCACAGTGATTCTTTGATTAGAGAAAGGAGGATAGTCTGCCTGGGATTATTGGGAAACCTCTGTGTGGCTCTTTTGGCCTCTTCTGATCCTGGTCAGAAGCCTTCAAAGCTAGGTAGGCATTTATTTATTCTCTTGGTAGGAGTGAAAATTGACGCATCTTTGTGGAGGCCAATGTGAGTGAGCATGTTTACAGCACGGGATGATACCTTTCACAGGGGCTGGTAGAGCAGTGTAGTCCTAACAAGACTCTGTGTGTGTATGTGCTCTGGGGAAGGAGCTACGTGGTTACAGGCTCTCCAAGCAGGTTGCTGGACAGTGTGTAATATGTGATCCCATTTGCTTTACGTACATGGAATTTTTCTGGAAAATGCAATAGAAATTAAGAGTGGTTACCTGGGGAATGGAGCAAGAAGTGGTTATCTCTGGGGTGGAGAGAGTAAGGAATACTTTCTCCTTTTAATTCCCACTTTCCTGCTTGTTCATACAAGCATGCAGCAAGAGACATGGAAGGAAAAACAGGAGCTACACTTTAAGCATTGAGAAAGTTGGTTTGGAGATTAGTACAATGATGTAATTGGCGTCATCTTCCTTTGCCCCTGGGAAGTTCCTCTTAATAGAAGCACTCAGCCACTTGGGAACACATTTACCAGGCTATTTCTGGCTCTGTGGATGGGTGGATGACTGGCACCCATGTGGAGCTTTGGTCCCAAAATTTACAAGGTAAGGGTTGACTTTTGCTAGATGGGTGTTTGATAATTACAACCTACATTCTCCAGCTGTGTTTAGTCACTGTTGCTTTAAAGAAAAAAGTTTTCTCTCAATTTAGAACTTATTTGCTTAGAAATGTGTGATTTGAAAGCTGCAGCTTGAAACCAGCCAGGAGTTGGACGAGCTCACTGCATCTGGTATCACGCAGTCTGTGAAACAATCTTCACCGATCTTTTCTGCTTTGTAGGGTCTTCAAGACCCCCGGCCTGCGCACTCCAGCAGCCAGAGAGCAGATTTACAACATCTCTGTCAATGGCAGCCCTCTTGCTGACAGCAAAGAGATCTCCCTCACTGTGCCAGTGGGCGGCGGCGCGGTTAAGTATTGCCCCAGGAGCCAGGCCAACGTGCACTGCTCACTGAAGCGTTTCTGTTTCCTGGGCACTG
>PVLD010036789.1:0-10723 GCA_004027595.1 Dinomys branickii
TTACACTATGTAGTCTATAGCATATTTAGACTTTACACTATGTAGTCTATAGCATATTTAGACTTTACACTATGTAGTCTATAGCATATTTAGACTTTACACTATGTAGTCTATAGCATATTTAGACTTTACACTATGTAGTCTATAGCATATTTAGACTTTACACTATGTAGTCTATAGCATATTTAGACTTTACACTCAGAGTTCTTGGACCCATTCCCAGCTTTCTCTCCTCTAGAATTGTAACTGTGAATTTAAAATTTCAAGCGATATAATGGGTTTTCATTATTAAGTGCAACTCTGTTGTCTCTAACAGGTTAGACACGCTTAGCTGTTTTGTTTTCCAAGTTTAGGAATTTAATTTGCTAATTTCAACCAGGTATTTTTGGCCACAATTCTAAGAACCTTAGTTCAGATTCAGTGTCCCACCCTAGGTTCCCCCATTTGGATACTGGCTAAATCACTGACGTGAGTATAGCTAGGGATATAGCTGAGCAACACAGCACCCGCCTGGCAAGCACGAGGTTGTGGGTTCGATTCTCAGTACCAAAAAAACAAAAAGAACAAAGGAAAGAACAAAGGAAGAAAGCTTTTATAAGGCTCCAGCATTTTCCAGTCTCTGCTTCCTCTGCTGATGTCTCTTCATCCCGAGGCTTTGTGATGTTATAAAAAAATACTTGAAAGTGGGCACTTAATAAAGAATAACAACTTATTTTCTCACAGTTCTAGAGGCTGAGAGACTTGAGATCAAGGTATGGGCAGGTTGGCTTGTCCGGTTGGGGCTTCT
Organism: Dinomys branickii; assembly: GCA_004027595.1. NCBI lineage: Eukaryota > Metazoa > Chordata > Mammalia > Rodentia > Dinomyidae > Dinomys > Dinomys branickii. Next base: position 788 of record PVLD010036789.1, read on the forward strand.
GCACATCCTCCAGGATGAGCAAAGAACAGCATGTCCTCACTCAGTGAAGGATAGAGGGTGAGAGTCAGGTGTTACATGAAGCCAGTTGACAGGGCCTTAATCCACTGGGGAAGCAAGGTCCCTGTAATCAGAGGAAGGTATTGACAGAAAACCCCTGCAAGTCACAAAAGCCACAAGTCAGAGTAGCTCTCAGAGGACATTCATGTTGCAAGCGACCAACTCTCAACCCAACAGCCACATGAATGAAAAATCAGGTTTTTCAATGACTGAGTCCTCTTCTAACAGCTTGATTCAGTCTCCCTAGAAAGTGTGAGCTGGAACCGCGCAGTTCAGCTGCCCCTGGATCCTGAACACACACACACTATGTGAGGGAATATGTGTTTATTGTTTTAAACCTACCTCTAAGATTTGGAGGTATTTTATGTGTACTTACGTGGTAACAGATAACTAAAACTTCCTGTGAAAAAAGGTGCAGTCAGGAGTTCCTCGATGGATAGCTGAAGGTCCACAAATCCCATAAAAGGAAAAGGTCAACTTGTACCACTCCCTAAGTCCGAAGTGCATGAGTGGCCTAGTGACGCCAACCTAGGAAGACTCTCCTTCACTTCCAGAATTGACAGAGTAGAGTAGAACCTTAAAGTCAGAAGGTTTTCCTTTAGAGATGAGTGACTTCAAACTTCCTCTGGCCCAGGGTGTAAACGCTGTGCCTCTTTTCTTCTCAGTCCAGATGAAGGGACAAAATGTGGCCATGCTGAAACCAGGAAGTCAAGGCCTGGTCTGTGTTCCAAGGGAAGGGAGTGGAAGTTGGCTGGGACAGACAGCTGCCTCCTGAAGATGTCTGGTGTCTGTTTCTGCCTGTAAAAAATAAAAACAACCCTCATACACCTATATATAGTGAGATGGTACCTGAGGCAAGTGAGGCCCCTCCATCTCTTGGGAACTGGCTTTGCATAAAGCCTTTTTCCTGTTTCCCAAGGTAAAGAACCTCCTTTGGTTTGGTCGGTGACCTGCAACGGAGCTTGAGTGTACGGACCTGAGCAGCTGGTGACACTGTAACAGTGTGACAGTGTGTGGTCCATCTCACACACTGGGTTTGCAAGCTGGGGATAAAAGGAAACACAATTCCATGTACACAAAAGATGCCCCCCCCCTTAAACCTGCAAAAAGAAAGGAAGATTTAATTTACAATGACATTTGAAAATTTTGACTGTTATGTCTGGCTGGATTTTTTTCAACTAAGATGAGAAAGAAATTTTAGAGGGATAAACAGAATTGCCGTAGATTTCTACCCAGTGTGTGAGGAAGCAAGTGCCAGAGTGTGTGTAGACAGAGTACTGGGGAAAAAAACCAAAGTTTTTGGTCCTATGAAATTGTCTTCACTGCATGCTTGCAGTAGCACTCAAAGTCCTCTACAACTTAGCTTCTCCGTCTGCTCAGCATCGGCTCCTGCTAAGGGAAGGGCTACTAGTCCTCATGGTATTGTGTAAGTATCACCTGTTCCAGGTAAGTTCTTCTGGATCTAAGTTTGAGAATGAATACTTTCACCTCCTCTAAGATTCTGTTCATTTGTGCCTTGGCTATGGCTTTATGCTGCCCTTTCTAGACACACCCACTATGGCATTTGTAATGCAGTTCCTAAGGTCAGTTTCTTCATCTTATTTTCACACCAGGTTGGGTGCACCTTGAAGTTGGACTGTTTGTGGGTAAATGGTAACACAGAGTTCTAAGGGGCTGACAGTTCAGAGAATAACAAGATAATCCACTTTGTATTTGAGTTACTACAGATGGAGTATGGTTAAAGACACTCTGCAAGGCAGTACCAATTGAGTGGGGATAAAGTGTTCATAAACAAAGGTCTCCTGAGCTGCCAGAGCCTGTGTAGAGGTGAAAGTTAGCGACGTACTTGGTTGAGGCAGGGGTCATAAGCAAGTCCTTGCTAGCTTGCACAATGAGTAGTAAACCAGGGTCAGAAGCAAGGTTGATGGGAGACAGGAGCTCAAAAAAGGGTAGAAATGAAGAGCCAGTGTTTGAGAGTCAGTCAGGATTGACAGGGACTCAGATTTACTCTGGGGTGTCCACCATCTTGTGATGGTTACTCTTAGGTGCTTTCTCGTCACAGAGGCACAATGTCTGACACTCCCAATTAAAGGAGGAAAAATTTATGTTGGCTCACACTTTGTAGAGGTTTCAGTCCATAGACTGCTGACTCCAGGGAAGGGAAGGGTATTAGAGAGCTGTGGAGGAGGGCACAGTGACCACCTCCTCCAACCAGACTTCACCTCCCAAGTTACATCTAGCTGTAAACTCCTCACGGGACCTGCCCGCAGATGAGCACCATGCCCCATGATCCAATCACCTCCCCAGAGCTCTCTGAACACATGAGGCCTTGGGGGAACGTGTACATATAAGTCATACTAATTATGAACACCAAATCTACATCACCAAAGCTCTTCACCTTGCCTTTAAGGCATAGCACCCTGATTTTGGTACAGTGGAAATATTTATAAAAAGAGTTTGCCACTGAGGTTTGGCTAAAAAACAAACATGTAAAATCCTTATGAGGATCCTCTTATAAAGTATTAATAAATGTAACTTGTTGAAATTAAAAAATGAGTATTGGTAGGCCAAAGACATGCTGCCATGCTATTCTGAGTGTGATTTATGGTAGTAAAATACTCTGATAAAAATGGTGAAAAGGGGGAAGATGTGCTCTATATAAGCTAAATAAACTCGACTTTGCCAACAAACTTAGAAATAATCCCTCAGTCTGCCTGGACCCTAATATGTAGTGGCTCAGGTTCTCTGCTTTCATTTAATATGCCCTATGGTGGGGACCAGACCTTCAAGGAGACCTCAGAGGGGCTCCCTCAAGTTATCTAAACAGGGAAACAATCACCGCAGGGGCTTCTTTCCTCTGGATGGAGCCATCTGATTTTTAGCACCATGCGCACAGCAGTCTGGGGGCAGGCCCATCCATGCTCGCTACCTTCTCTGACTTGGTGAGCCCTCTCACCACTTTAGGCTATGAGGCTGTGAAGCCTCGGGCTTGACCCAGTTTCTCAGTTCCCTTCACTCAGCTTTCCACCCCATCTGCTCCCGAAAATGAGTGGTGCTATTTGCCTTGAAAACTTCCAGTCCTGGCTGGTCAAAAGCCAGCTGTGGCCCATCAAAGCCTGATTAGGCGTTTGAAAGGGTGAAACATTTTTCATGAAGTGATTGACAAGGACTCCTATCCGACACACCCGCTGCTTTAAAATCCCCATAGAACGTCAGCAGGAAGCGCAAGTGATGTGTCGCAGTAGCGCTGCCCAGAGCAGGGATGTGAAGTGCTAGGCGATGGGAGTGTGTGAATGTCGGCTACCAGAAAGAAAAGAAAAGTAGAACCTGATCGTGACACCCATTTCTAACGTGAGAGCCAAAGGGTCCATTTCAGCCAGCCCAGCACCGCGGGTCCTGCGGAGAGGTTTTCAGCACTGACAATCTTTGTTAAGGCTTGACTGTACGATTACTGTGTGACTGTGTCAAGATTGTCCGTACCCAGTGCGAGGTCTGCTCCTTGGGACCGGGCCAGGCAGCTCTAGAATCAATTCTGGCCACCAGGAAGTTTTCCCGCAGACCAGCAACTCATCCTCTAAGACTGACTCCAGTCTGTGGGATTCTGCTCAGATCAGTTGCTCTGAGGGAGACTTTTCTTTTACGCAAATTGCCAAGTCCAGATGGCCCAGTATTTATTTATTTTTTGTCTTTTTGAGACAGGATCTCGCTATACAGCTCAGGCTGGCCTTGAGTTCACTTTGTAGCCCAGGTTGGCCTCGAACTTGCAATGATCCTCCTGCCTCAGTCTCCCAAGGGCTGGGATTACAGATGTGCACCAGCATGCCCAGCAATGATTTGTCAGCCAACTTAATCTTTTTTTTTTTCTGTACTAGGAATCAAATTTAGAACCTCATGCTTGTGAGGCTGGTGCTTATGACACTGAGCTATATGGTCAGACCAGATGGCCCAGTATTAAAATCAACATAAGCACCAAGTTATCCTTAAGCAAAGTTCTTCTACCTGGGCAGCTAAAATCAAGAGGAAGATGAAAAAAGATTTCAGGTAGAATCTGGAGAGCAAAGGCTGAGTTAGGTATAAAGCTGGGTACCAAAGCAGGAAGTTCGCCTAGCTCAGATAGTTTGCAAAGGTGGCCTTTGGACGGGCAGCCCTCACGGGACAGGGGAGAGGAAGGGCAGACCAGGAACACTCCTCTAGGAGGTGAGGAACAGGTGAGAGAACCCAAGTCATGTTTCATCTCTGACGTGGTGGGAGTGGGCAATCTTGGATAGTCACCAGTAGCGAAGAATAGACACTGGAAAGTATACTGTGAGACTACTAGGAAATTAAATTCTTTCAGTTAATGAGTGCTAGGCACTGTGCTTTCATAGGAGTCACCAGAGCTCGTAGGTACTCTTCTTGCCCTCACGGTGCTAGGTAGATGTGACCTGAGGGGATGAATGCTGGATGGAGTGGGAAGCATGTGGGAATTGAGAGCTCTGGGTCTACAAAGAACAGGGATTCCTGGGAAGAGTACTCTACCCTATCAATGCAACAGTTACTGCTGCTGGACAGTAGATACTACAAAAGTGTTAGAAGCTCTGTCCACTACTTTAGGTGACTGAGGATAAGGACTTGGTTGGGGTTTTTCCCATCAATACACCTCCCCTCTATAGAGCGTAAGAGCATGTGTCCCAGGCACACAGAAGCGGAAATGACTAGTAGAGACTCAAGGTTGTCATTACAAGTATGAAATATTCCAGTTCCATAAAAGCTAGAAACAGGACGGTTGTCCAGGGGTATCCCTCGTCCATACTTACTGAACGTCACAAGGCAAAACTCGCTGGACCGCCCTGCCTTCTCTCTAATTTGCAGTGAGCCCTCCCTCCTCTCTGAGGGAGCGACATGCTGCTGAGGGTGTTTTCACTCTCATCTGCTTTTGAGGCTGTTCCTCTGGATCGCTTCTGGGTCTGTATAGATTTTTGGGTTTCTGTGAAGAATATTGGTATTTTGACTGTAGTTACATTAAAGCTATATGTCATTTTTAGTAATATGCTCATTTTGACAAATTGGCTTGAACCAACTGTACTTCCTCTGAGTGTATTCCCCAAAGAGTTAAAGGCATCATATCACAGTGATACATGCGTACCCATTTTTATAGAACACAACTCGCAATAGCCAGATGCTAGAAGCAGCTGGTGTGTCTACTCGCTGATGAATGCGTAAGAAGCTGTGGTGCACAGACATAACGGAGCACTACTTAGTCATAATGATAGGGTGCCCTTCCCAGCCTCGCTGTGGCTCGGTGAAGCTTGTATTTGTAATCCCAGGGGAGATTGTTGGAATTTTAGTGAGCTAGTTTCAATGTAGCACTTCCAGTGCAATCCCATGGCACAAATAAAGATGGAAATTCATATCTAAAATGTTGGAGAGCCAAGGGGGTCCTAAGTGCAGTCAGAATAAAGGCTAACCAGAACAAAGGCCTCCACCCAGGGCTGAACCCAGGTTTTACTCATTCAGGAAGGGGCAGTGGCTCAGGGATGAGTGACCGAGAGAAAGACAGGAAGTACATGAGTGCTGTGAGCTGGGGTAGGAGGGAGGCCTGAAATCACCTCTGCAGTATGCAGAGGGAGAGAGAGATGTAAAGGGCAATCTGCATATCCAAACTGGGCAGTATCTAGTGTTTTAGTGTTAGTGCTTCAGTTCTGAGGTGCAGTCGTCATGCCCTGAGATATCACTGCCTCTTTCTCAAAGCTCAGTCCCAGCGGGTGCCCAGTGCAGCATCAGTTGGCCCAGCTTACACACGCTGCTTGGTAGCTATAGGCAGGGCACCACTGACCTGTTGCATGGCTTTAAAGGTTACTACTCATCAGCACCTGGGCTAGACCCGTTTGCATTACCTAAAGCCAACTGAGGGGATAAGGAAATACCCTAGCCAGCTCCATACATAGGGAGGACCAAACGCTCTTATTTCAGGGAGAGCCCTCCAGGTGGTATCCACAATAATGAGGTACAAATTAGGCTCATTTGTGGGAAAATAGGTGCACCTCAGGACCGTAACGCTAAGTGAAATAAATCAGCCGCAGGTTAAGTATCGCATGATTTTACTTACATGGAAAACCAAAGTATAAATAATTGGAAGGGCATAAACAACAGAAAGGTAGGCTTAGTGGGGGTGGGGTGGGGCGTGAGGGATCGGGGTAGAGGGACAGGTGAGGAGGGGAAGGGGAAGTAAAAAGGCTAGGAATTATATATATGCACCAGATCCCCGCAATGAACACGTTCACTATGGAGCACAAACCTGACCTTATTTTAAAAAGAAAGTCACTGCATCCGCAGGGTGAAGGTCCTCTATCGGTAGCTCCTTTTTACCGTGCAAGTATCCTAGCTGTCCCCGAGCAGATGTTTCTATTTCCAATTTATTCTATTTATTAATCTCTTCTTTTAGACGTACTTTTTGTGTCTTAAAAATTTTCCTACTTTGAGTCATGAGATATTTTTTTCTGTTGCTTCCTAACAATTTTAGAGTTTTGCTTTTACCTTTATGAACTAAAATCTTCTGGAACTAATTTTGTATAAATTTTTGTTTTGTTTTGCTTTTTGAGACAGGATCTTGCTTTATAGTTCAAGCTGGTCTTGAATTCATGGCAACCCTCCTGCCTCAGTCTCCTGAGTTCTAGGATTATAGGCGTGCAGCCCACTCCTGGCCAACTTTTTATATATTTAGAAGAAAAGATCTAATATTATCTTTTTTCACATAGCCTATTTCCCTAACATCATTCAGTGATCAGTTCTTCATTTTTCTACTACATTCTTGTTCCCTTTATTGTGTAGATACATTTCTAAACTCTTCTCTTCATGGTTCCCCTTTATCAGCCCCAGATTTCTTGGAACAGTCTTTTCATTCTTATCTAATAAGGTATATCCACCCTGACTGTGTTCATTATTCTTGACCTTTCATTCTTCATCATAAAATTTTGAGGTTAATATCTCCATTTGTGTAGAAATCCAGTGTGGGGATTTAAAAATTGAATTGTATGAGTTTTTGTATTGATTTAAAGAAAATGTCATCAGCATCATCATGTCCCAGATGTGAACATGATTTATATCCCCATTTATTTAGATCACTTTTTGTGTTCCTAATGAAGTTTTATAATTTCCTCTTATAAATATGTTAACGGATGCTTACATATGTTCTTGAATGATTTCTCCCTACAAGTCCTGTACTTTTGTTGTATTGTAAATGGTGTTTACAATTTCTAAAGTGTTGCAGGTTTACTGTAACAAGTGAATTTTGTTTCTTGGTATGGTAATTTGAAACCATGATGAGCTCTTAGCGTCTCTCGTATTTTTCACGTGGATAATTTTATCTCTGCATATGATGTTTCATTCATTTCCTCCCAACTTGATCTGTTGTATTTGCTTTAAGAAGCTTCCTGCTGTGCCCAAGACCTCTCTCTGTTGCACGAGTGACCGGTCAGGTTTATTTTTCATTTACTACCTCTTTATCTGCAACTTATCTCCTAGTTTGTCTACTGTGTTTCTAATATTACATTTCATCCTTCGATTCTTTTTCACACCTGTCTTGCTTTACAGTGTCTCAGAGTGTATTTATGTAGTTATGAGCTTTGATGAGCTGCCGAGGAGGAGAGAGACTGCCCTCTGCCCCACCCTCACCATCGCAGGAGCAACGCTGAGTCCCAGAGCAAAGCTGAGTCCTGGGGAAACTTGGGAACTTCGCAAATGACAAAACAAAGGAGCAAAATGCAATCTCAGAGCTCTACAACACCCAGAAGGCCAAGAGCCATCGACATAGAAGAAATTTGAAGTCACACACCTGAAATTTCTGAAATGATAGCAACTGAAGTAAAGAAACAACTCCATCTGGTGATAGAAGAAATAAGATCAGAAATAATCTCTCAGGTAAATGAAGAAATGACAAATATAATGAAAGAATTGCTCAGCACATCAAAAGAAGACATAGGTATATGTACTTCATGTATATATGAAGACATAGATACGGTTATGCAGTGATAACAAATCACCCTGAACTCTGAACTCTTTATAGAAATAGAATTGTTTATGCTACATCCTGACAAATTGGTGGAATGCTGCATTGTACACAGCTACTCAGCCGTCTAAGCTGAATGAAGCACCAATGTTTGGTTTCTGAATAATTGGAAACATGTGTTTCCCAGGCATCATAGGAGGGGAAGAAAGCATGTATCAAGGCCTGAGGTTGGTGCCTTCTCTCCTGCTCCATTCATTTGTTGAAACCCTAAGAGATGATATTTCAAGCTAGGGCTTTGGGAGGTAATCAGATATAGATGAGACTGTGACAGTGGGACCCTTGTGATGGAATCAGCAACAAATAAAAAGCCATCACTGATAGTGTGCTCTCCCCAGTACCATGTGAGGACACAGGGAAAAAGTAACTGTCTATGGGCCAAAAGAGTCCTCCCGAGGAACTGAATCCGCCTTGATCTAGGCTTTTCTACTTCCAGGATGTAAGAAAATAAATTTCAGGTGTTTAAACCAGCTAAGCTGTGTTTTTTTGTTTGTTTGTTTGTTTGTTTGTTTGTTATGGCATCTCAGGAAGACTAATGCAGTGTGAAAAGTTATGTACCTTGGTCAAAAAGTTTTAAGTACCTTGGTTTTAAGTACCTTGTTCAAAAAGTGTCATAGCTTCTCATAACATTCTATTTGCCAGATTAACTCACACTGATAATGTGGCCAGAAAATGAATAGTTTGCCCCTGAATTACCATGGTTCAGCTTATGATTTCTTTGACTTTATGATGGTACAAAACTGATATGCATGCAGTAGAAACTTTAACTTTTGAAGTTTGATCTTTCCTGAGATAGCAATAGATATTACAATACTGTTTTGCAATGCTGGGTAGTAGCAACAAGCTGCAACTTCTGGTCACCCATAACCATCAGAGTAAAGAACCCTTACTCTGCCTTGTACTGTTTTTAAGGTATGATATCTGGTAGGGCGAGTATATTAAATGCATTTCAGCTTAAGATATTTTCAACTTATGATGAGTTTGTTAGGACAAAACTCCATTATAAGTCAAGGAGAATTACTATGTATTTATAAACGCATATATATGTGTATGTGTGTGTGTGTAGTGCATGGGTATGTACATGCACATAATGTATTTGTTTACTTATTTATTATAAGGAAGTGGGTCATATAATGATAGAGTCTGAAAAGTCCTAAGATCTGCTGTGGACAATTTGGAGACTGACATAGGTTTAAGTGCATGAGCAATGTTCCAAAACAGGACTCTGATGAAGTTTCTTTTGCTCAGCCTTTTGGTTCCTTTAAATCTTCAGCTGAGTGGATGAAACCAACCCAAAGCAAGGAAGAAAAAGTGTTGCAGTTCCGGGGAAGATGGCGACCAGGTGAGCAGCAAGGGAGCGAACCTCCTTAATAAACACCACCAGGTCGAGACAGACTTGGCGAGCGTGAATGCCGGGACCTCGGCTGGGAAGTTTAGACTGGGCGTATTTCTCTGAGATGCCGGGGGAGATGTGGTAGGGCGGACCAGCCTGCCGGGGCGAGACGTGGGAAAGCCCCAGTCGCTGGGAGCCAGGGACGATCCGTGCGGGAAGGAAGCTTGGCTCGGTCCAGGCGCCGTGGGAGCGCAGCTGGCTCGGTCCCTCTCGCCTCCTGAGCAGGTGCAGCCCCCCCGGCGACTCCCGACAGAGATCGGCTTGCTAGCGGCGGAGACGCCCGGCAATCCCACGTTTCGCGCGTGTCGGGCGGGCCGCGGGGAGAGACCCAAGCGCAGGAAGCAGAGAGAAAGATTTGCGGGGTCCTAGCGCCCTGAGAGCATGGACGCCTCGATCCCTCCCGCCTCCCGAGCCAGCGCAGCTCTCCGGCGACTCCCGACAG
>PVLD010036790.1:0-10722 GCA_004027595.1 Dinomys branickii
ATCACAGGAGGAACAAAGGCATTCCTGAAAAGGAATGGGGAAATGGGTCTAGATATTCATGTCATCCATCTATGCATCTGATGCTTGTCTGAGCTCACCAGACCAGTCTGGAATCACTGGACTAATCAAAGTATAATTTCAAACTGCCGTTTATCTCTAGGGAGGGTCGCAGGACTGGCTATTGCATTCCATCTTGAAGCCCAGCTTTCATCAGATTTGCCTCCAGGCACAATTTTGGTGTGTCTCATCTTCTAAACTGATTCCTTCGAGGGCAGATGGCGCTCTGATTGCCTACTAAATTCTAACTAGGCTGTCTATAATAGTGAGATCAAGAAAATAGAACAAAAGAAAAAATATGATTAGCATCAGGTTACTTTAGTTTTCCATCTTTCCTTTGTCTGTTTTGTAGTTTCCAGCTTTTTGAAATTCCACATTAATTGTATGTGCACAGGTGTGGGTATTTCACCTTCTTATACTCAAAGTAACCACAGAGCATATTAATGTCAGATGATGATATCTACTGGTTATTGTTTATTATGTCCCAGGTGGATTATACCTTGCCTTATTTAAACAAAACTCGGAAGCAAAGTTTTGGTTTTTTCATTTTCAATCTGTGGAAACAGTGTCAAATGTTACAGAGAGTTATGTTGCCAGCAGTCACATAGAAGGTATGTCATGGAGCTGGACATTTAAGCCATATTGGAAGGACTAAAAATGGTGTTTTCATGACAGTTTAAAAGAATCAGCTGATGCCAGATTCAGATGTAAATATAATGACTATAATTTACAGTTCCTTCAACAATGTAGAAGGGATCCTTTTATCCCCACAGCATTGCCAGCATTTGTTTTTAGAATTCTTAATGATATTCATTCTTTCTATTGTTTTGATTTGTGTTTGGAATGTTGACCATGGATCTGCTCTTAAGGTCTACTTGAGTGGGAAAGTGACATGAAGTTTGACTGCCAAACTTGAGAAAGACTTCTCTGTGTAAGTGGAACATGAAGATGTCTCTTACAGGCTAAGAGGTTTTTTAAAATGTATTTGTTGGTGGGCTTCTTAGGGAGTGAGCCAGAGAAATGGCAGGCTCATAGCTGCTGGTGTGTCCTTTGTGTACTGTATTACCTGCTGCACAGCCTCAGGAAATTGCTCATGGCCTGCTGACTTGTCTTCTGTGACCTACTGATATGTGTTCTGTGACCTAAGTAAAATGAAACCTGTTTCTCTAAGATGGATGGTGGGCTCATTTGAACTGGCATTGTCTCCCTGGGCTCTATCATGCTATCATTCCTGTCTTTCAAAGGGTAGAGGAAAATAGGTTGTTGTTCTTTTCTTGGCTACATTGTACTAAGAGGGGGAAATGAAGGATTTTTTTGTCTTTTTTGTTGTCTTGGAGAAGGAAGGCCATATGGAGGTGTTCTTAAGTAGTTGCCTGGGAGATGGTCTCTATTCATATCTGAAAAAAGAAATCTTTGGAATAGATTAATTATAGAAGGAAGAAAAAGGAGGAATAGAGAAATAAGCATTAAGGAGGCAAGGCAGGTTAGGAGACAATGAAGAGGAAGACAAACAGATCATTGGGAGAGCCTTCAAGGAGTTTGGAATCCCATTCATGAAGGCAATTCACTCCACTTCTGATGAGACTAGATCTGTTGGTATAAAAGCAGCATTGCTCTGGAACAGATAACACATGCCATCCTGTGAAGCTATCAGATCAAGGTCTTTGCAGTTTTGGAGAACAACTAAAGCTAGGGAGTCTACTTGATCTTGTAAGTGTCCCAGTGGTTAGGAGGCTTCTTTGAGTTCCTTAGTGGGTCATTTTGACAGCATGGTGAACTCTGAAAGAGAGACTCCTCGTACTCCAATCCATGTCCAAATTCCTGTGATTATTCCCAAGGAGGCCATTAAGGGGATCAGTTGTATGGTGCATTGTGCACTAAACAGCACTATATGTGCACTACACAGGTTACAAGGGAGATTGAATGTTGCTAAGGAAAGGGTAGGAGTCAAGAGATATAATTTACAGGTTCTGGTTCAGTTGCTATGTAAGAAAATGTATGCCTTGTCTCCACACATCCAGAAGATGCTTTTCTCTCAAGAAAGGCATCCCATGAGATCAAATCAGGACAGGCGCTGGAGGTCTGAGGGTAGTTTAGGAAGTAAATGTTGGGTTGGCTTGAATTCGTGCCTTTTTAAATTTAATCATGACTGATAGGCAGTTCATAAAGATGGGTGGGATTTGCCTGCTTCTGAGTGATTTCTCTAAGGCACTCATGTCTTGTAGGCTGAGCAACTAACTACTTTGAAGATAAAAATATGCAATATAATAACCATTTTCGATTACTTATCATCTTGTTTGGAAATTCTGTATCACTGTTTTTATGGTCTTTTTCTCTTTTGTTTTAAAATAAAGGAAAGAATGGCAGAAAATTTTCCAAAAATGGGTAAAGAGTTTGACATACAAACAAATGAAGCATATGGAACTGCAAATAGCCACAACTAAAATAACTCTACATTAAGGCATGTAATAATCAAGATTCCAGAAATTCAGCACAGTAGCAAAATATTAAAAGCAGCTAGAGAAAAGATACATATCACCTATAAAGGAAAGCCCATCAGAATAACACCATTCTTCTCAACAAAAGCCCTCAAGTCAGGGAGAGCTTGGAGTGATGTATTTCAAGTTTTAAAGAGAACAACCTTCAAGCTAGACTGATTTATCCCACAGAACTATCTTTCAAATTTGATGGGAAAATAAGATACTTCCATGAAAAAGAACAACTGAAACAATTTATGGCCACCAAACCAGCTCCACAGAATGCTTTGCAAGACATATTAGAAAGAGATAACCAAGACTACAAATGCAGGAACACAAGTAAAAAGAAGCCATTAGGCAGGATAAGCAATTAAACAGCACAAAGACAGGAAACAAATAACAAGAAAAACAACATGAAAAAGAAAAGCCAGTATATATCAATTATAACCATCAACATAAATTATGTCAACTTATTAATAGAAATAGAAACTCACGGCCAAAATGGACCAAGGAGCCATCTCCAACAATATGCTGCATTCCAGAAACACATTTAACCAAAAAAGAAATGCATAGACTAAAAGTCAAAGGATAGAAAACAATACTCCATCCAATAGGAACCAGAAAGAAGCAGGGGTAGCTCTTCTATTTGCAGACAGTTTGAAATTCAAGCCAAAACTGATCAGAAGCGACAAGTTCACTACATACTTGCTAAGGGAAAACTTCAAAAAGAGATAACAATCATAAATATTTATGCAACAAACACAATTTCACTCATCTACATAAAATAAATATTAACTGACATGAAAAACAAAATAAACACTATCACAATTGTAGTGGGAGATAGTACTACAGCACTATCACAAATGGATAGATCAACTAGACAAAAAATTAACAAAGAAATATTAGAAGTAAACCAAGCCTCTGAATACCTGGACTTGGTACATATCTATAGAATGTTCCACCTTACAAAGGTTGAATATATTCTTTGCAAATGCACAAGGGTCATTCTCCAAAATATATCATAAACTAGCTGACAAAACATGTTTGAGTAAATGTACAACTGCAATAATTCCATGCATACTATGTAATCATAGTGCAATGAAACTGGAAATCAACAACAAAGGAAACCAAAAAATTGCATTATAACACATGGAAACTGAGCAACACCCATCTGAACAACCAATAGATCACAGAGAAAATTAAGAACTAAATTTAAAAGTATATAAAATTTTTATGGTTGATACATTGTGTCAACTTGAGGAGTCTAGAAGCTTAACTAAGTAACTCAGTAGTTCTACATGCTGGAGTGAAAAAAGCATGCTCTTGCTGCTCTACGATGTTGTTCATTATGCCAATTTGAGAAGTTTAAAACTTCAGTTGAAAAAAAAAGTTCAGTTGCATGATTCAGCAGATGGCCAGGGTCCTTACTTTGTGAATGTTCTGAGCTTGTGGAAGAGGAGAGAACAGAGATGGTGTGGGCATGGGTAGATTGCTGATATACAACATAAGGGAGGAAAAGAGGCTTACTCTCCCCTATTGCTGTTGCTTTTGCTGTCTTCTGCCACCCTAAAGTGTTGTGCCTGTTCCATGCTACCTTACCCTGGAACCAGCTGATATGGACTGAAACTTCCGTAAACTGTGAGCTAAATGAACCTTTGCTTCCTTAGTTTGGGGTGTTTGGTGTTTTGTCTCAGCAACAAAATAAGTAAACAAGACAATTTTGTACCACAGAAGTGGTGTCATTGCTGTGACTTCACCTGACAATGTAGTTCAAGAGCCTTTGGAAATGGCTTGTGTGAAATCTTTGGAAAGGTTTAGAGATTTTGCCTGAAAGAGAAGCCCTAGAATGCCTTCAGCTGTTCTGTATGGGAGATTCTGGTCAGGGCTCAGAAGACCAGAAGGCTGATAGAAATCTAATGGGAAAGACCAGGCTCGGGAGGTTTCTGCTAGGAAGGACTGCACTGGGTGCTGGAATCCAAATGATGTGTATCATGGCTTGGCAGAAAGTTTTTCTGCACTTTGCTTGTGTTCAAAGACTTTGTCTGAGACCAAGATTAAGGACAGCTGACTGATTAACCCGGCTTAAGAAATTTCAAGGCAGTTGAATGTTGAGGCTGTGACATGGCTACTGTTGGGGGCTTTTTGCCAGATTTATGTTGAGAATCAAGAGCAAAGATCCCAGCAGGATGATTTCAAATGTTGTGAGTTTGGCCAGAAAGGAAGCTACAGTAAAGCTATAGGGTATAAAGACAGAGCAGAGGAGATCTTGATTGCTGAGGAGGAACAAAAGAATCAAAAAGATGGCCTCAGGCCATCAAAAGAAGCAGCAAATCTCCACCCCTTGCAGCCTCAAAATTGCAAAGGTGAAAGACTTTGCTTTGAGAAGCCACAGAACACCAGGTTCCAGAATGGCAGTGGAATGGATAATTTGTCCCTTGTAATCAGGTTCAGAATGCTTAGCAATTCAGGCACTTGACCCCTAAAGCCAGGAAAGAAGAAAGCCTGGCTACTGCTCCACCTGGCAGCAGACCTTGGCATCATCCACCTGGTGGTGGTTTTAGATGCATGCAGAATGCAAGAGTTCTAAGGTTAAAAAGGCTTTCACCTTGATTTCAGAAGGCCTGGGAAGCCAGGCAGTGTGCCCCTGACAGGGCAGTGTGTGAAGCTGTAAATAAGTAGCCAAACATGCAGTGGAGCCCCCAGAAATTTGGAAAAGCAAGGAACATGGATTGTCTAAGGAAAGCTGCAAGGAGGGAGCAAGTAGTCCTAAGACAGAAGCAGTGGGAGCTCTAACTACCGGGAGTACCATTGGGGTAGAGTCAGGCAAGCCCTTTGAAGCTCACAATGTGCCAAACATTGCTTCAAATGCTGGACATGGAGCTACAGGACTTAGTGTTTTCCTTGTTGGATTTTGGAATTGCTTTGATCCCATTCCTTTCTAGTCCTGTTTGTAACTCTTGGAATGAAAATACTTATTTTGTGCCATTGATTGTTGGAAGTGTTTAACTTTTCATTTGTATAGGGTTTGCAATTAAGTTTGCCTTTTATCTTGGAGGAGACTTGGTACTCAGACTTTTCAGCAATTCTGAGACTGTCAGGACTTTGGCAACTCTTGCAGATGGACTGAATGCCTTTTGCATAAAGCAATGTGTATGAGTCTGTGAGGGGAAGAAATGTTATGGTTCTAATGTAATATAATGTTGATAGAATTAATACTGGTTTTTAAAGATTGTTAAATCTGTGTTACAAATTTCAAGTTGTGAAATGATAAAAATGTCTTTGTATCTGGAAACTGGTTTAAAGAAATGTGTCTGGTTGCCAAGTTGACAAAGGTTGGATTGTTATGGTTGATACATTGTGTCAACTTGAAGAGTCCAGAAGCTTAACTAAGTAACTTAACAGTTGTCCATACTGGGGTGAAAAGCACATGCCTTTGCTATTCTAGGCTGTTGTTCATTGTGTCAACTTGAGAAGTTTAAAAGTTCAGTTGCATGATTCCGCAGAGGCCTAGGTTCCTTATTTGTGGACATTCTCAGCTTATGGAAGAGGAGGGCATGGAGGTGGTGTTGGCATGGGCAGATAGCTGATATACAATATAAGGAAAGAAAAGAGACTTGGCCCCCTTGTGCTCTTGCTGCTTTTGCTGTCTTCTGCCAACTTGAAGTGCTGCCCCTGTGCCATGCCACCCTGCCTTGGAGCCAGCTGATTATGGACTAAAATCTCCACAAATAATCTACTTGGCCATCAAATATGCAATGCTTCCTCAAAATACCTAATCTTCCTGCTTAATAGCATTAATTCTTCTCTAAATTTTTGTAGAATTCAACAGTTAATCCATCAGCACCAGGGATTTTCTTTGTTGGTATATTTTAAATTGCATTTTCAATTTCATTGAATGATACTGAATAACTTAGAATTTTTGTGTCTTCTTAATTCAATTTTGGAAGTCATATTTGTCTAGGAGTATGTCCATTTCTTCTATGTTTTCCATCTTATTAGAGTACACGTTTTCAATATAGGTATTTATAATCGTCTGGAGTTCTGCAGGATCCATTGTGATTTCCTCCTTTTCATTCCTAATTACTTGAGTTTGAGTCTTTCCTCTTTTAACGAAATTGTGTAAGCATTTGTCAATTTCATTTAATCATTCAAAGAACCAACTTTTCAATTCATTGATTCTTTGTATTGCTGTTGTCTCAATTGCATTAATTTCTGCTCTGATCTTTATACTTTCTTCCATTGTATGAACTTTTAGCTTGATTTGTCATTTTTTTCCTAGAAATTTTAGGTTGAAAATCTCATTGTTTATTTGAGCTCATTCTCTTTCCCTGATGGGAGAATTCATCATTATAAATTTCCATCATAGCACGTTTTCATTGTGTCCCATAAGTTCTTGTGTATGGAACTTGTCATTTAATAGTAGATACTGTTTTAAAACGTAGTAGATACTGTTCAATTTCCTCTTTAATTTCCACAGTGATGCACTGCTTGTTTAGGAAGGTGTTGCTTAATTTCCATGTATTTATGTAATTTTGTGGTTTCTTTTGTTGTTGCTTTCCAGTTTCATTGCACTATGGTCAGATAATATGCATGGGATGATTTAAATTCCTCTGCATTTACTTAAGCATGGGGCTAATAAGTTGTCTGTTTTGCAGAACATCCCATATGCAGCTGAGAAGAATGTGTATTCTGATATTGTAGGTTGGAAAACTCTGTAGACATCTACTAAGTCCAATTGTTCAAAGGTTTGGTTTAATTCTGATATTTCCTTGTTGATTGTACAGTTGATCTAACTATTTGTGAGACTGAGATATTAAGGTCCCCTTTTACAATTCTGTTATTGCTTATTTGACTTTTCTTGTCTATTATTATTTGCTTTATGTAGTTGGGTGCATCAGTATTAGATGCATATATATTTATGATTTTTATCTCTTCATTTTGGAGTGTTCCCTTAACAAATATGCAATGACTTTCTTTGCCTCTTTTGATCTTGGCTTGTGGTTCACATTGTCTTCAAATAGAATTGGTACCCCTGCTTTTTCTAGGTTACTGTGGCATGGATTATTGTTTTCCATCCTTTTATTTTCAGTCTGTTAATTACTTTTTGAGTTAATATGCTTCTCAAATGCAGCATATTGTTCAATCTTGCTTCTTGATCAGTTCTGCCAATCTGCTTCTTTTCATTGGTAAGTTGAGAATATTTATGTTGACGGTTACAACTGATGTATATTCGTTTATCTTCTTCACGTTATTTTCATGTTGTTGGTTCTTCTCTTTTTTCTGTTTAATTCCTTGCACTGCCTAGTGGCTTCTTTTGATTGGTGTTCTTGTGCTTGTAGTCTTCATTTTATCTTTCTAACATATGCTTCAGAGCTTTCAGAAGAGCTAGTTTGGTCGTCATGAATTTGCTCAGTTGTTTTTTGTCATGGAAGTATCTTACTTCTCCATTTATTTTCAAAGATAGTTTTGTGGTGTACATCAATCTGGGTTGAATGTTGTTTTCTTTTTGTGCTTGAATTACTTCACTGTAAGCTCTCCTTGATTTGAGTGTTTATGTTAAGAAATCTACTGGGATTCTGATGTGCTTTCCTTTATATGTGATTTGTTTCTTTTCTCTAGCCACTTTTAATATTCTGTTTTTGTGCTGAATTCCTGGAAACTTGATTATTATATGCTTGGTGTAGGTTTATTTTGGTCATGGCTATTTGGAGTTCTCTATGCTTCATTTATTTGTATGGCAAATTCTTTATCTATGTTTGGGAAGTTTTCTGCTATTATTTCTGTGAAGAAGTTTTTTTATGTCATTTGCACTCTCTTCAGCTTTTTCACTGACTCCAATCAATTTTCTGTCGTTCTTTCCTTCATCTTGTAGCTATTGCATTAATTTTTCATGGTCTTTTACTATTTTGAAGATATCTTTCCTTTCATGATCCCTAGCTGCAGTACTATATTCTAGATCTGATATTCTATGCTCACCTTCATTCAATCTATTGTGCATACTTTCAGTGGAGTTTTTATTCTTCTGAATTTCTGTTAAAATCTGTTTCATGGGTTCTATTTGTTTCCTGTTTTGGGCGTTTATGGTTTACATTGTTTTCTTGATCTCTATCTTTTATCTGTGTATTCTTTAATGTCTTTCATTTTATTTTATTTTATTTATTTATTTATTTTGCGGTACTGGGGATCGAACTCAGGACCCTGCGCTTGCTAGGCAAGCGCTTATTCCACTGAGCTATATCCCCAGCCCCAATGTCTTTCATTTTAATCATCATTTCTTTTTTTACATGAGGGATTATTTTTATAGCTTCTTCCAGTTGTATTTTCATATCTATTCTTATCATTTTAGAAAAGGCCAATGGTTGCCTTCCAATTTCATCTATCTCATTGTACTCTGGAGTTGTCCTATGTGGGCTGGAGATCTGGGTTTGCATTTTGATTCTGTGTATTGTCATTTTCTGTTGTCTATTTATTTTACTTTATTTCTTTTCTTTTATTTCATTTTCTATGTTGATACTTTTAGATTTCTTATGGTAGATAGCTTTATTCATAGTTTTGAGGTTTTCCTAGGAATTGGCCATTCCTCCAGATTGTCTCCTACATGTAGGTGGTTCTTAGTCTTTGTGTGTATCCTAAAAATCTACCTTCCCAATGTATTAAGGATGAGAAGATTTAATCTATTTTGATAAGCACCTAGTTCTTTAGTATTGCTCTACTGCAATGATAATGACCCCCCAAAATCATAGTGTTTCCATACAGAGGGAAAACTGATTATAACATGTATGTAAACCTGGCTAAATAACACAGTTAACAATAACAATGGCCTTAAGCACAGCCCGGCTACTGACAAACTGTGGTAAATATTAACTGGATAACTTTAACCATAGGAGCCAATTCTACAGTTATATAACAGAATCCAGCATATATCAGAAAGTTGTATGCAATGATTTTCCCCATGTTTGAGTGATTCTACTCTGTTGTAGGGAGATTAAGAGGAATGGGAGAAAGAGAGATGGATGAGCTCCAATATAGTAGGAACAAAGCTAGAGAGCAAAGGATGATCACACAAGTTTTGTTCAACTAGAGGACACAGGAGGGAAAGAATGGAGGACAAAGCAAAGCAACACTGAAGTGAACCAGAAAGAGACAATGTTCATCAAAGTGAATGTATATAATCAAGCAAGATAGTTGACTAAGAAGATGAGTAGAAGAAAACAAAACTAAAGATGATAAATCTAAGTTATGAAAGAGAAAAAAAGACAAAAACAGAGTGAAAACAAAAAACCAAAATAACCATAAAATACAAAACAAGACAGAATAAAACAAAACAAGAAAAAGTACCCCAATCATACAGAGAAAGGAAAACCAATCCAACAAATAAACATAGTAAAGTTCCTTTGTGTCCACAATTCCATGATAGTCCAAGTCAGATCCCAGAAATGTGCTGTGCACTCCAGCCAAGTTTGTAGTGGGATTTGTGCTGGATATAGCAATGATCGTGGCCTCTGGGTATGAAGGCTGGGACTTGTGTTCTTTTGCTAAAGTTTTCCCGTAGCCATTTGATTTTAAAAAGGTGGCAGCATCATTTGCCCACTTCTATTCTGCATGTCTGTACGCCAAAGTACAAAACTGGTTCACCTAACTTACCAACTGCTGGTGCGTGCACCCCCACCAGGGACTTGTGGGATGCTAAGGTCTCCCACCTAGGCTTGTCCAGTGTGTGTCTATTACTGGTGTTATTATTTTTATTAGTATTTATTATTATTATTATTAATTTTGAAGATCAATTTTTAAAGGCTGTTAGGGGAAAATGGGCATAGATTCCACCTTAACTGCTTTGAGCCAAAAATGGTTGATGTAAGGAGAGACAGCAATGAGGAACCTTCTCCAGAGAGCTAATCTAATGGGTCTCAGATAGAAGTCATGTTGCAGTTTAGAAATTATGAACTCTTACAGATTTCATTGTAAGTTATTTATAATAAACCAAAACAGTGGTCAAATATTGATTTAACTAGAAACTGTCACAAGGAGTTAGTGATTGGAGCCCCTTCTTATATCTAGTATAATAAAAACATTGTTTTTATATCATTTGGTTATAATTTTCTTACTTTTAATAATAATTTTTTTATTTTAAAGAGAAAAAACAAAATTTCAAAACAAGATAGTAGGAAGGTAACAATGATCAATATAA
>PVLD010036791.1:0-10719 GCA_004027595.1 Dinomys branickii
AAATTTAGCCAACTGCCCCTCAGACAAATCACTTCTATATAGGACATACAAAGAATTAAAACAATCAGGCCTCCCAAATTCAAAGACCCACTCCAAAAGTGGGCATCTGAAGCAGCCGGGAACCTCGGCGGCGAGCCACAGAAGCTCCCAGGGATCTGGCCGAGGAGCAGACAGGGGCTCCAGCACCGCAACCAGAGGGAGAAACAGATGGAGGTGGATAGCATGGCTCCGCACCCTTCTCACTCCAACATCAGGCAGGAAGCACGAGCTGGGTTGCTGGGACTCAGTTCCCACCCTGAACTCTCACTGGGAGCACCTTGAGACTCAGCGGCTTGAGCAAGCACCACCTGTTCCTGACAACAATGAGACGAATCCACAGACTTCAGGACTCACCCCGAACTATTAATGTGAGCACCAAGAGGGTCTCCTTACAGCTTGCATATATGAACCTTGCATGAACCCATAGCAACAGATTAGAAGAAAAGCAACAGACCGGGAGTCTGAAAAACAACATACTCTATACAGCAGACCCGAGAAAATCCTCCAACTCTATTCTAGAACTAATCTTTAGACTCAGTTCATACCCTGAACTAGCATAGTCAAAATGGGAGGGGAGATTTGAAGCCCTTATACCAAGCATCGTAAGTTCGTCCAATGCTCAGCTGCAAGGGGTGGGGAATGGTAATACTGGAGATCAGGAGGAGGGAGGAGAAGAAAAGGCCTCCAGCATTGAGGCAATGGGACAGAGCCAAATGGGTCACCGAGGGTGCCCTGATCAGGGCATGTGCCCCTTGGCTGCTCTGCTGTAGGCCCCGTGGCTGCTCCGCTGTGGGCTCCACGGTTGCTCCACTGAGGGCCTCGCGGCTGCTCTGTGGTGGGCCCCGCTGAGGGCGACTCACGGACTGGACCCACCCCCACCCATAGTATGGCGACAGGGTGGAGCCAGGTGGTCCGCTATGAGCATACGTGCTTTTCCACCTCCAACCATGGCAGTTTGTATACACCCATGTATATTATAGTATAGTCTGAGGCAGCTGTATCTCTTCCCAAAACAAGAGTCCAGGGGTATAGATAATCCCAGGAATACAGTTATTATCACAGGGAAGATGACTGATTGAGTGGTAGGGCAATGGAGATGAGGGAGGAGAAAAATTGAAGGATCAAATGGGCCATCATCTATGTAACTGAGTAACAAATGTCAAGGTAACATTGTGTAGGACAGCATCCAGAGCTAATTCCCTTCTATGTTGTCTATAATTTTGTATTTCCTCAATCGTTTTTGTATTAACAGAAGCGAAGATAACTTTATATTATACAGCATCCAGTGCTGATTCCCTACTATCTTCTCTATAATTTGGTGTTTCCTTTAATGTTTATGTGTTAACTAATGTGAAGATAACATTATGTAATAACAACATCCAGTGCTAATTCCCTACTATACTTTGTATAATTTTGTATTTTCAGTATTGTTTATGGCTTATTCTGGTTCATGTCTCCATTCTTTTGTCTTTAAAATTTTTTAAAAAGTGGACATCTGAGATGAATACACACCTCTCAAATGAAGAAATACTACTGGCAAATAAATACATGAAAAAAATGTTCAACATCATTAGTCATTTGAGAAATGGAAATTAAAACAACACTGAGATTCCATTTCACTCCAGAAAGAATGACTGTCATTAAGAAATCAACCAATGACAAATGCTGGAGAGGGTGTGGGGATAAAGGAACACTACTGCACTGCTGGTGAGAGTGTAGATTGGTGGAACCACTGTGGAAAGCAGTTTGAAGATTCCACACGAAACTAGGATTGGAAATCTCACTTAGCCAGCTATTCTCCTTCAGGGAGGTTTTCCCAGAAGAATTAAAAATATCATACCGCATCGATATATGTACACCCATGTTTATAGCAGCACAATTTGTTATAGCTAAATCTTGAAAATAACTCAAATGCCCACCCATTGAGGAATGGATTAAAAAGTTGTGGTATTTTTCTACAGTAGAGTATTACTCAGCTATAAAAAAGACATACTCAAGGATTTTGTAGGTAAATGGATGCAATTAGAGACCATACTCATAAGTGAAATAAATCGTACCCAAATGCATAAACATTATATTGTCCCCTTGGTGTAGGAACCTGAAAGAATGAGTAAAACTCAAAATATACAATAGATGTTAGGAAAGGAAATGAAAATTCTCAAAGGAAGGAAGGGCTGGAGTGAGGGAAAGAAGAAAAAAGAAAGAAGGAAGGCAACATATAAATATATATATGAATAGCTGCAATAACTATATTGCTGATATCTAGTGGTATATTGAAAGGAACAGTTGATGCTTAAAATATTTTATGTTCTGATCAACTTGGCATGCTTATATCTGGTAATCTGAGCAACCAACTTGAAGGTAACAATATGCAATGGAATTACCATGATGAATTCCTACCATCTTATCTAGGGAAACTCTGAATTATCTTTAATGTTTTATCTAATAATTATTTTCTTATTCTCTTTAATGGCTGGAACAATCTTCCATTCTTACATCTGGTAATCTGAACAACATAGTTGATGACAGCAATATGTAATGTAACAACCACTGTTAATTCATGTTATTTTGTCTTGAAACCCTGTAACATTTTAAATGTTCTTGCTTTGGTTTGTTTATGTTTGTGATGCTGGTATGTTACTATTGTTCTCTTTGTTGTTGTTGTTTGTTTCTCATTTACTACTCTCTTTAAAATAAAATTTTAAAAACTTGATGGAGAAATAAGACACTTCCAAGACAAAGATGAGCTGAAGAAATTCATGAGTGCAAAATCAATCCTACAAAGAGTACTGAAAGATATTCTACAAAGAGATAAAAATGATCACAATCTCAAGACCAACAATACAAAAGAACTACCAACCAAGGTAAGCAGTTAAACACAGGAGAAAGTACAGAACCAACAGTGGGAAAATCACATGACAAGGATAAGTCAATACACATCACTAATAACCATTAATGTAAATGGCCTCAATTCACCAATGAAAACAAACAGGCAGAGTGGATCAAGAAACAAAATCCAACAATACGCCACATACAAGAAATGCATTTAACTCAAAGTATTACTCAGCTATAAAAAAAGATAAACTTGAGGTTTTATAGGTAAATGGATGTAACTACAGACCATACTCATAAGTGAAATAAATCAGACCCACATATGTAAACATCACATTGTCTCCCTGGTGTAAGACCATGAAAGAATAAATAAAACTCGAAATGTACAATAGATAATAAGAAAGGGAAAGAAATTGCTCAAATGAAGGAACAACTGGGATGAGGGAAAGAAGAAAAAGAAAGTACTAAGGCATGAGATAGATAGATAGATAGATATAGATATGGATTGGTGGCATAATTATATTGCTGGTGTCTGATGGCTTGTTGAGGGGAATAGTTAATGATTTAAAATTTTTTATATTTGACCAACTTTTCACGTTTATATCTGGTAATCTCAGTAAATTATGTGACAACAACAATTTGCAGTGCAACTATTGGTGAATTTCTACATTCCTGTCTAGTAAAACTATGTATTGTCCCCAATGTTCTTTTAAATTATTATTTTCTTATTCTTTTTAATGATTTGATCAATCTTCTATTCTCACATCTGGTAATCTGAGCAACTTCATTGAAGATAACAACGTGTAATATAACAACCACTGTTAATCCCTATCATTTGGTTTGAAATCCCATATCATTTTTAACGTCCTGGCTTTGTTTTGTTTGTATTTTGCTATTGTTCTTTTTTTGTACTATATTCTTTAAAATAAAAAAGGAAATCCATACACTGAAAGTCAAATGATGGAAAACAACACACCACGCAACAAGAACCCAGAAAAAAGCAGGAGTAGCTATATTGTTTGCAGACAAGAGGAACTTCAAAAATAATTAAAAGAGATAATGAAGGTCATTATACTCTTGTCCAGGGAAAACTGCTAGAGGAAGAGATAACATTCATAAATATATGAGTACCAAATGTAGGAGCATCCAATTATATATGCCAAATTTTAGCAGACATGAAGAATCAAATAATAACACAATTGTAACAGGAGATTTTAACACCCCACTGTCTCAAAGAGATAGATCAACTAGACAAAAAAATCAGCAAAGAAATAACAAAACTAAACCAAATGTGTGAACAAATGGACTAGGTAGACCTTTACAGAGTATTCCACCCAGAGGGGCTGGGGATATAGCTCAGTGGAATAAGCGCCTGCCTAGCAGGTGCCGGGTCCTGAATTCGATCCCCGGTACCGCCAAAAAAAAAACAAAAAAAAAAAAAAGACAGGAAAGAAAAACAGAGTATTCCACCCAACAACATTAGAATACACATTCCTCTCAGCTATACATGGGACATCCTCTAAAACAGACCACATGCTAGCACATAGAACATGCTTAAGTAAATGCAAAGGCACTGAAATTGTCCCATGCATATTATCAGACCATAGTGCAATGAAACTGGAAATAAATGATAAAAGAAATCATAAAACTGCATAAACACATGGAAATTAAATAACACCTCCTGAACAACCAATGGATCAAAGAAAGAATTAAAGTAGAAATTAAACACTATTTACAACCAAATGAAAATGGAGATAAAAACTACCACAACCTGTGGGACACAATGAAAGCAGTCCTCAGAGGGAAATTGATAGCAATGGATTCCCACATCAGGAAAACATAATGAACACAAATAAACCTTACGTTACACCTCAAACTACTAGAAAAAGAAGAGCAAGTTAATCTCAAAGCTCAAAGAAGGGAGGAAATTACAAATATCAGAGATGAAATCAGTGCAGTTGAAACTAAGGAAACAATACAAAAAAATTAATGAATCAAAGAGTTCATTCTTTAAAAATGATTAAAATTGATAGACCCCTAACCAACGTTATCAAAAAAGAAAAAACTCAAATCCATGCAATAAGGAATGAAAAGGTTGATATTAATACAGATCCTGTAGAAATTCAGATGATCATCAGTACCTACTTTGAAAATCCTCACTCTCATCAGATGGAAAATGCAGAAGAAATGGATAGATTCCTAGATACATATGAATTACCAAAGTTAAATGAAGAAGACATAAAAATCTTAAATAACCCAATATCAGCCAATGAAATTGAAAATGTAATCAAAAACTTATCAACAAAAAAAAAACCCAGGTCCTAATGGATTCAGAGCTGAATTTGAGAAGAAATTTAGAGAAGATTCAATATCAATTCTTCTCAGACTCCTCAAAGAAATAGAAAAGGAAGCAATTCTCCCAAACTTATTCCTGGAGGCAAGTATTGTCCAGATACCAAAGCAGAAAAAGAACTAACCAAAACAGAGAACTACAGGCAATCTCCCTAATGAATATAGATGTAAAAATTCTCAATAAAATACTAGCTAATAGAATGCAGCAAACCATCAAAAAGATAATACACCATGACCAAGTGGGATTTAACACAAGAATATAGGGATAGTTCGATATATGCAAAGCAAACAATACAATACACCATATCAATAGTGCTAAAAGACAAGAATCACATGGTCATCTCCACTGATGCAGAAAAAGTTTTTGATAAAGTCTAACACTTATTCATGATAAAAAATCCTACAGAAAATTTACATAGATGGACTTTACCTCAATCTGATAAAAGCTTTCATTTTAAATCAGACACAAGACAAGGATGTCCACTGTCACCACTCCTACTCAACATAGTTCTGGAAGCATTAGCCAGTGCAATTAGACAAAAGATAGAATACAAGGAATAAAGATAAGAAAGGAAGAAGTGAAGTTATCACTATTTGCAGATGACATGATACTCCACATAGATTACCCCAGAAACTCCATCAAAAGACTCCCAGAATTAATCAGAAAATTCAGTAGCACAGCTGGAACAAAGTTAACACTCAAAAATCAATAATATTCCTATACACAAACAACAAACATACTGAGAAAGAAATAAGGGAAACCATACCCAAGCCTATCACCATGCACTAAAATAAAGTCAAAATGGTTTAAAGATCTAACTATTAAAACAGACACACTAGATCTAATTGAACTTCATATTGTCTCCCTAGTGTAAAAACCTGAAAGAGTAAATAAGGCAGAAAAGATGCAATAGATACTGTGAAAGCGAGAGAAAGTTCTCAAAGGGAATGAATGACTGGGATATGGGAATAGAGAAAAAGAAAGAAAGAAGGGATTATATACAGAAAGATAGACAAGGATAGCTGGGATAATTGTACTGCTAATGTCTGATGGTTTATTTTTTTTCACTTTATTTTAAAGACAAAAGAATGAAGACATATAAACCAGAATACCATAAATACAATAAAGGAAACACGAAATTATAGAGAAGATAGTAGGGAATTAGCACTGGATACTGTATTACATAATGTTATCTTCATATTTGTTACTCAGTTATACAGATGATGGCTCATTCAATTAATCAATTTTCTCCACCCCCATCTCCATTGTTCTCCCACCCAATCAGTCATCTTCCCTCTGATAATAACTGTACTTTTGGTTTATTTACTCGCTCGGGCTCTCACTTTGGGAAGAGACATGGCTGCTTCAGATTATGCTGTAACAAACATGTGTGCACAGAAATTGCTATGGCAGGAGGTGGAAAAGCATCCATCCTCAAAGATAGTAGAGAGGCAGGGAACCAGGTTCACTATGGTCAAGCCCCCACTGACAAGCCCTCAAGGCAATTAGGGGTCCGGTCAAGTCAGCAGGGTTACCCTGCAAACCACCAGGCTCCACCTTAATGCAGCATGCCTGGAGGCCCACTCCTGCAGACCACCGGGCTCCACCCTGTCAAGGTGCTCCCAAGGGCCCAGTTGAGTCCAAAGGGTCACCCGAAAGGACTGCCAGGTTCCGCCCCATCGCTGTGCTCCCAGAGGCCCGGTCCAGGACCTCAGGGTTTTCATGTAGCCTAGAGGAACTCCCCCTCCCCCCTCAGGCTGCTGAGCTCCCTGTCAAGGCCCCAGGGGTCCCCTCATAGGCCACTAGTGTCTCCCTCAAGCCTCCTTTGACTCTTTGGAGGCTATCTCCACCCAGCTAGAGTACCGGGTCTGCCCCCTAGTTCCAGGTCTTCACCTCCTCCCACCTCTCGATCTCCAGTGCTGCTGCTCCCCACCTCTTACAGGTGGGCACTGGGCATACTTATGATGTTGGGCACAAGTGGCATGAGGTCTCCTCCACCTGTGCACACTGAGGTAGTCCAGGATGTGTGCTAAGTTTAGTTATTAGTTCTAGGAGAGAAATGGAAGATTTTCTCAGGTCTTTTGTGTAGAATATGTTGTTGTCTCTTGGACTCCAAGACTGCTGCTTTTCCTGTACTTTGTCACTATGGTTTCATACAAGGTTCATATATGCAAGCAGTGTTCAGTCCCTCTTGGTGCTCATATTAGTAGTTTAGGGTGAGTCTTGAAGCCTGTAGACTCATCCCATTGCTGTCAGGAATACATGTTGAGCTCGAGGGTTACCAAGACTCAAGGTGCTCAGAGAGGGAGTTCAGGGTGGGAGCTGAAGCCAGTAACTCAGCTCATGCTTCCTGCTTGCTGTTGGAGTGAGAAGGGCGTGGGGCTGTGTGGTTCACCTCCATCTGCAGCTCTCTCTTACTGTTGTGCTCCAGTTCCCATTTGTTCTTTGGCTGGATCCCTGGAAATTGCTGTGGCCCTGGGGTCACTTCCACTGCTCTCTGCTGCTCTCTGCTCACACAGTGGAGAGGTATTGGGCCACAGCCCCCGAGCAGGCACAGCGCTGGGTGTGGTCTGCTCTGTACTGGTTGCTTTGTCTCTGCCTTGCCTCAGGGCACTGATTAGAATCGTTGCTGCAGAGTGGGTGTGCTGCTTTAGTGGCTATTGTAACTTTTAATCCTCACACTGGATTCAACTACACCTCCCAACTGCTGCTGCCTCTTTTCCAGGCTGTGCCTTCTTCACTCCAGCTTCAGCCCAGCTCTTGGAGCTCTGCTCTCCCATGGCCGAGTTGGGAAGCTCCTGCGAGCACGGGCCTCGGAGGCTGAAGCTGCAAGTACCAGAATGAGGGAGCGGGCGTAGGGTGTGTATGGAGTGGTTACTCCCTCCTTCTCTGCCTCCTCTTCCTCTAACTGCACCATGGCAGCCCTCTTGAGTTTTTCCTTCAGGAGAGGTCTTGTTTGCTCTTTCTGAGGGCTTCAATTCTCATTTCAGAATCTTCCTGGGTCCAGGGGATCCACTTCTCTCCTTCAGATCTTTCTCATGTTGCTATATTCCAGTGTCTGTGTGGCGATCCTCCAGGAGGATCTTTCTCTTCTGATGCTTTATTGAAAGGAACAGTTCATGCTGAAAGTTTTTTGACCAATTTTGCATGCTTATATCCGCTAATCTGAACAACTAATTTGAGAACAACAATATTCAATATAAATACCACTGGCAAATTCCTACTATCTTATTTAGTGATGCTTTGTATCATTTTCTAAGCTTTTATTACTTTTTATTCTCTTTAATAGTTTGATCAATCATTCTTGCATCTGGCAATCTGAGCAACTGCACTGAAGTTAACAGTATATAATATAACAACCACTGTAAATTCCTATCATTCAGTTTTGAAACCCTGTACCATTTTTATTGTTTTTGCTTTGTTTTGGTTCTGTATATGTTGTTATTTTGTTATTGTTTATATTCTCTTTAAAATAAAAAAGATACCTTTATTTTCAAGGACCCATTGAAATGCTGGCTGAAATCTTCTTCACAAGTGTGCTGAGTTTCATTCTAGGGCCCTATTTCTTCTCTTTTTTTCATGTCTGTGGTGATTCATCACCACAAAAAAAGTGCCAAAGCTGGCTTTAGAAAAATCAGGAACATTTGCTGAGGACCATTGAGGAAAGGGAGTGGGAAGGGCACATAGTGGTGTGGGTGCTGAATCTATATGCTGTCATGGCTACATTCACTGGAAAATCATACTTTGAACCTCAGGGATTTTGAATTAGAAATGCAAAGGAAAGAGCATCACTTATCACAACAGTAAGTTTAGAGTCGGGTGGTGATACAGGCTAGGAACTAGGCTAGAACTAGCCCAGAAATTTTGGATGTACCCATGAAGTATGAAGATGGGATTCTAATAATCTCAGAGTTGTCTGGGAGACTTCACTGGCAGAGATATTGAGAAGGTGGGTCAATAGGATATTAGATTCTCAGTCAGAACCTTCTCCAAATCTTAATTATATGTGAATTTAATCTGTATGAGGTTTCACATGAGGATGTCCATGATACTAAGAAGGCAAGAGAAGGGTAAGAGCTGGAGTCAAGTTGATGTCCCTTACCCTCCCTAGCTTATTGTTCTGTCCATAAGCCACAATCTGGGGTGATTTTCACGTGTGTGTACACAGTATCCACACATGACATCTTGAGTCCCTTTTCAGAACTGCAACTTTCTCTGTGCTCTGATGATATGAACACATCTTTCTCGTCTTTAGTGAATATTGAGTCTTCTTTCAAGAAAGAAGGATTTCAAGGGTGAGTCTCTGCTCTGATGTATGAACTTCTCTGTTCGTATCTGTCCTTGGAATAGCTCTCACTGTGAGATAGATCTGCATCCAGGTTTCCCCTGGACACGGAGCAGGGTGAAGATAATGTGGGTCGAGGTATGTCCTTGGTACCATGGTTAGATTTGCCCTTGGGAATAGGGATGAGTTCTTTTTGTGACAGGAACATGAAAGGGCATAGATACCATCTTCATCCTTAGGACCAAGTCCACTCTGTTTCCGTGGTTTCTGTCAGAGTCTGATTTTAGATGACAGAAGAATAATGGCCTCGTGGACACCTACAGAAAGAAAAGGTTTTCTGGGCCTGTAATTCCTCCTCAACTTGTGTATGTGAAGTGGATGATTTATACACACACCCCCAGTCACTTTATTGGCATGAGATCTAAGTAACATCAGAGCAACCTTGTGCTCGTTTTGGTGTTCTCTTCTTATTGTCTTGAAATTCTTTGCTGTTTTTTAACAAAAAGCTCTGCATTTTAACTTTTCACTGGGCCTCACAATTATGTATCTCAAAGAACAATTCCTCATAATGAAGTAAGAGGGAAAATGAGCTTCATTGTCCATTAGTCTTATTCCTATTTCCTGGGAGGATGAGTTTGAGCTGACAATTACCAATCTTTTCCACAAAGACAAATTTTGAGTGCTCCCATAATTCTTAATTTTACCCAAGATTGCTTTCTGAAATTACCTATGTTATTTATAGGAGTTCTGTTTTTTAACTTTCTTTTCTGCTGGGGACAGAGTCTGTGGCCCTGTACATGCTAAACAATACCAT
This sequence comes from Dinomys branickii, assembly GCA_004027595.1. Taxonomy (NCBI): domain Eukaryota; kingdom Metazoa; phylum Chordata; class Mammalia; order Rodentia; family Dinomyidae; genus Dinomys; species Dinomys branickii. Next base: position 10,324 of record PVLD010036791.1, read on the forward strand.
ATCAATGGGATTTATCCCCAGTTCTTTATCTAGTCAGTATTACGGACCCTGAGAAGAGAGTTTGTAACAATCAACCGCCATAATCTATACACTTTTATGATGTTCTGAGCATATTTTCCAGGTTATAACAATCATATGAATTATAAAGATATTTGGGGGCTAATTCAGGATGTAAAAACAAAATGAGAAATACAATCAGGATCCGGGGAAGATGGTGACCAGGTGAGCAGCAAGGGAGCGAACCTCCTTAATAAACACCACCAGCTCGAGACAGACTTGGCGAGCGTGAATGCCGGGACCTCGGCTGGGAAGTTTAAACTGGGCGTATTTCTCTGAGATGCCGGGGGAGATGTGGTAGGGCGGACCAGGCTGCCGGGGCGAGACGTGGGAAAGCCC
>PVLD010036792.1:0-10720 GCA_004027595.1 Dinomys branickii
AAAAAAGATTGTAAGGTGGGGGGTGGCGCAGAAAACTGTATGGGTGAGACATACCATTCACTCTCTGGCCCTTTGTCTTAAAATTTTGCTAACCCCCATTGATTAACAGCTTTCGACAACGGAGGAGAGATGGGTACCTCTCATCTAAGAGAGACTTGACATACTTGTTTACCTTTTTGAATCCCTAATTTCCCAAACTTCTTCGGCTCCCTGGGCTACTTACTTCCCAGAACCTACACAAACACCCTTTGGAAGGATCCGCACAGCCCAGAATCTAAACTCCTCTGCCAGTCCGAAGGCCCTTCAGTATTTGGCTTGGCCCTACCTTGCAGGAGGAGGTCCCATCACAAGTGCCCGAGCACACTCTGCGGCTTCTGTCTGCTCTCCCCTCCCCTGACTGACCTCCTGCTCCTGAGTCCTGACCCCGCACAGATGTCACCTCCCTTGGGAGTTCATTAAGAGCGGCTCTCTTTCACAAAAGTCACTGTCCCCCAAAGTGGGGCCCGCGTGCTGGCCAAAGGCAGCCTGCAGCTGGAATGTAGGTGAGAGCATTTACCTTTCCTGGTGATCGATTCATTGTGGTGAGTCTTGGGAAAATATACTTTTGAAGAGCGAAGCAAGCCTGTGATTTAGTGGATATTACCCCTCGGAGATAACCCCAGCAAATAATAGGCATCGTACACTAACCAATATTGGCTGGTTTACAGAAAACTGTTAGTAGATATTAATGGATCACAATAATACAAGTGAAAATGGCAGAAGAAAGGTAGTTCTGAGTTTTCATAGAAACATGGTGCAAAGAGGTAAGCTGAGGAGGATTTCTTAAAGGGACCGTTCACAAAGGTTTGAATAAATTCTACAAGGCAAGTACAGGACCAGCTGGCTCCAGAGAGGATGAAGGAGGAAGCATGAGGTGCAAAGGCCTCTCCCGTTGGTTGTCTCCAACCAGAAGGAGGGAGATAAATGCTAGGCACTGCCTGTGCTGCCCCTGAAGGGCACAGAGCAGAGGGGGGAGGGCGGCAGGTGGCTCAGAGGCAAATGGCCACTGTCCAGCCCCGGGTGGCAGGCAGGGAAGGGGCTGCTGTGCGGATGACCCTTGGGCTGCTCTTGACCCCTTCTGGAGGGATCAGGCATGGACAGGCCCAGCACCCAGAAGGGCACCAGCCAGTGGGTCCCCCACACTGGCCTTGGCATCCCATTCTCCTTGAGGGTGCTTTCTCCCTCTTAGCTGCAGCCTGGGCTGGAGGAGTTTCTAAACTTGTATTGAAAAGCCACAAAACATTTTTGTGTACGCCCATATTATGGGGCAAGCGGTGTATACCGCAGATGAAACGGGCTGTGGTCCACTGGCTGCATCTGGTCTCGCTCGATGTCCTGCTTCGGCTCCTTCATGCTCCGATGTATTGATGTATCGATTTACCCACTGCCAGCATTTATAGATCAGTGTAGTGTACGTGAGAATCGGAATGTGTGGTTTCTCTCAGGAAATCGGATCTGACAGTTTTGGCGCACATTCTCGCGGGGAGCTGAGTTCCTGTGAAAGTCCAGGCTCTCCCTCGCCATCCACCGCGCCCAGCTGGTTCTGGTTCTCCGGATTCGCTGGTCCGGGCCGCAGTGGCTCAGGGAGTCTTCAGAGGCTGCGGCCTCCGCTGTAGGCGCCGCCACTGCCCTCTGGTGGGCGTCAGTGGTATTGCGCAGAAGGGCTTTGTGCGCTCTGCTGCGGAAAGACAAGGGTCCCCCAGGTATGAAAGCGCGCAGGACCCCGCGCGCGCGTTCTCTAGAAGGGAGCATCTCACGGGTCCCAGTGAGACGACAAGGATCAGCTCCCTCTGAGGAATGAGCGGATGTCGGCTGGATGCTCGGACTTGACCGGAAGTGTTCCTGCGCAGAGGCCACTTTGATCTTCCCAGGGAGACCTTGTCCTTGAGCAGTGCAGCCGGCCCCCGGGGCTAGGACGAGCGCGCCTGTGCAAGGTGGGCCAGTCCTATCCTTTCTGGGCCTCAATTACGCCACCTGTAGAATGACCTGTGGGCCAGCACAGCAGCTTCCCAGATCATGGTTTAGTCACAGAACTGTGCAATTTGGGACATAAGAGTTGCAAGTGCTGGATGGATGCGTCTCAAAACCTTAGATTTCCAGCAGGGGGTTAATTTGACACACACGCATGTACGCACGCGCGCGCACACACACACACACACACACACACACACACACTGCTAGATGCTATGTTTGTACAGAACACATTGATGGTTCATCTGTTTAGCAACCCACCCCTCGTGGTTTACCATAGATAACTCCCTGGTTCCAGGAACCCTGGGTGCAATAGAATTAGAAGATGCTTCGTAAAATGCAGCTCCTCAGGCCCCAGCTCCTACCTGCAGGCCTAGAGTCTCTGTGATGGGCCAGGAATCTGCATTTAGCTTTATTTCTGTTTGAGGTTCTTTGTCCCATGTGTCAGCAGTGAGTTAACCAAGCACCTAGCAATAAACACTTAGATTGGCACTGAGCAGATGGCCCAGAGGGTCCGCCTTTGTTCTCTTGTTCTGTCATGTTCAGGGACAAGGCCCGGGGCAGAATTGCTCAAATGTTTGGACAACCTGCTGAAGCCCAGTGGTCTGCAAATCCCAGCTCCAGAGCCCGAGCACCTGGCAGCAGGTTAGAAATGCACAGCCTCAGCTGAGCATGGTGGTGCATGCCTGTAATCCCAGCACTCGGGAGGCTGAGGCAGGAGAATTGCTGTGAGTTTGAGGTCAGCCTGGGCTACACACTGGGTTTAAGGCCAACCTGGATGGACTATGTAGCTAGACCCTCATTCAAAAACAATCACAGTTCTCATCTAGACATCTTTCTGAAAGAGGTAAAGACATCATCTTGCAGTAATACAGGAATACCCACGTGTACAGCAGCACACCTCATAATAGCTAAATCTTGGACGCAGCCTATATGTACATAGACAGATGAATGGATAAAGAAAATGTATTTACACACCATGGAATGCTGCTCTTCCATAAAGAAGAATAAACTGGAGTCCTTTGTAGAAGATGGAGGCACCTTGAGACCCTAACGCTGAGTGAAATAAACCAGACAAGCTTAAATATTTCACGATTTCTCTTATGAGACCCCCATTATGAATAATTTGGGATCAAAATAAAAGATAACAGGAAACAGAGAGATAGATCTTTTGCAACTTGGAAGGGGACCGAGAGATAGAGGATGGGGGAGGGACGGAAAGTAGAAAGCACCAAGCAGTGTTCCGGCCGTGGACCAGCTCCCCGGGGGATGCAACCGCGCTGGCCCGCGAACACCGACTCAGAATGAAAAGGCGATGCCCACGCCCCAGCCCTTCCGGGCCAGCAGCCCTGGGCGTGGCTCCCGGGCCTGTGCGTTTGCACGAGGCTGCAGGGCGTCTGACTCCTGCGAGGGTCTGCGAGCTCCTGCCCCCGAGCCCGCCTGCCCGGTGTGGTAGAGGCTTAGGCGCGGCTGTTTCCTCAAGCACACGGCGCCACCGTGTGGCTGCGCCCGCCGCGTCCCCGGCACCGGGCCTCACACCCTCTTCTCCCCGCAGGACGAGATACTGCAGCTGCGGTCCCAGCAGAGATCGGTGCGCGAGGACAGCCGCTCGGCGCTGCAGCAGCTGGAGGTGAGCGGGCAGGGACGTTCCCGCCGTCCGTCGGTCCATCGGTCCATCCGTCTGTCCATCTGCCCGTCAGACCTGGCGGGTCTCTAGGAGCAGGAAGACGCCTGCCCGCAGCGTTCTTCACCCTGAAGTCTTCCCCCGCCACGGTCTCGCTTTTCCCAGTCTGGTCTCCCTCAGTAATGACAAGAACAATCTTCTTGTCTTCTTTCAGTACTGGGAACTGGGTCTGGGATCTCCTACCTGCCAGCCGAGTGCTGGCCCTTTTTGACACAGGAGCTCGGTGAGTTGCCCCGCCTGGCCTGAAACGCGTGATCCTCGAGTCTCAGCCTCCCCAGAGCTGGGATTACAGGCTTGTGCGACCACACCACAGTTGTTTTCATTCATGTGTTGAGATAGCGTTTCGCTAAGTCCCTAAGTTGTCCAGGCTGAGCTCGAACTTGCGATCTTCCTGCCTCAGCCTCCCAGAATGCTGTCACAGATCCAGCCATCACATATACGTTCCAGGCAGGAAGAAAGTGGGGGAGGTGAAAGCTTAGAAACTTCTTTCTCCAAAGTGCGAACTAACTCTGCTGTATTAACATCTAATTAGCTATCCCCACTCCAAGAGAGGTTGCAAACAGGATTTTTCGCTGGTCATGCCGGCACCCAGACATAGTCAAGGTTTTGTCCTTAAGGGATAATGGGAGCCCTGACGCGCCTTAGCTCGGGGCGCCTGGCACAGACTCCTGCTCCAACCCGGCAGCTCTTGCTGAGGGACTGTGGCCTGCAGCTTTCACGTTCTGGCCCAGAGCTGGGCGGGTTCTGTCCTGCGCGTGTGGACCTGAGGGTCGCGCCACCGCGGCGGGCCACCAGGGGGCGGCAGAGCAGCGCGGCCGAAGGAGCCTCCTGCCGGAGGGAGGCGGGCGGGGCTGCAGACTCGGGTGGGGGGGGGTGTCCCACGCCCTCCCAGGGCCACCGAGAGTCCAGGCTCTTAGGTCGTCTCGAGCTCTGGGGTTGAAGAGCTGCACCCCGAGTCCCTCATGGCTCCTGTCCCTGGGCCCCAGGTCACTCGGCGTTCTGCAAGCGAAGGCGCTAAGAGGGGCTCTGTCCGAGGAGCCCAGCTCCGACGCACCGCTGTCCCCAGTCCCAGCCCTGTCGCACGCCGCCCTGTGGGGGCGGTAGCTCCACTCCCCCAGGGAGCTGGGGTGGCCTCCCTGGACAGTTACTCCCTCATGGGTGACTTTGACGTATTCTCTCTCGAGCCTCAGTTTCCTCATCTGTAAAATGGGGGTTTTAGCCCCAGCTGCTGCTTAGGGTAAATCACTCCTGTGGACATGGGCTGCGGCAGCTCAGAGAGCTGGGGTCGGGGCTTTTATCTTTGTTATTTATCACTTAAGTGAGAAAACCTCAAATCACCACCACCCTGTTACTCTGAGCTGCAAGGCCCTCGGGCTTGGCAGTGCAAGCCTGAGATCCCAGCACTCCAGGAAGCTGAGGCAGGAGGATGGCAAGTTTGAGCCTAGCTGGGGTAACTGAATGACCTAGTAAGCCCGTGTCTCAAAATCAAAGATAAAAAAGAGGTGGGGCTGAGGCTCTCTGCGTGACAGCCCAGGTTTCAGTCCCTGTGCCCCAGCACACACGAAGACACATGTACATACATGTCCATGAGACAACACTTACATGAAACTATATTTAGCCCTGTGGCCCTAAATGCACTTCCTTTCTTTTCTGTTCTATTTTGTTTCATTCTTACTTGTTTGGTTTTTTTTTGCAGTACTGGGGATCGAACTCAGGACCCTGCGCCTGCTAGGCAGGTGCTTATTCCACTGAGCTATATCCCCAGCCCTTGTTTTTGTTTTAAAAACAGGGTTTCACTCTCTAGTTCAAGCTGGCCTTGAACTTACTATTGTAGCCTAGGCTGGCCTTGACCTCAGGGAGATCCGCCTGCCTCAGCCTCTCAGTGCTGGGATCACAGGAGTGTGCCACCCCACACAGCACTTATTTCATTTTTTGAAAACACCCATGGGAGACCATTCAATTGGCCCTGGGCCCTCAGAGGGCTGAAATCCTGTCGCCTGGAGCTGCAGGGCAGAGGTCAGAGTAAGGAGAATCCCACCGGTAGGCTGACGGTGGTGGTGTGGCATCTGTCCCCAGGAGAAACTGAAGAAGACCTCGGAGGAGGTGAGCAAGCACGAGAACAGGTCCAGGGAGATCAGCAAGACCTTGGAGCGCCTCAAGAGTGCGGTGCAGAGCCTGTTTGAGAAGATCAACTGCGACGCCAGCGGGATTCTGGTGCATCTGGGGGAGACAGGGAAGATCACCGACACCAACCTGCCACAGTACTTTGGTGAGTCCCTCCCGCCCGCCGCTTGGCAGGACTGTCCCGAGCCAGCCTCACAGCTTCCCTGTCGCCTGGCCCACTTGGCTTTCTCCTCTCATCCTGTGCTCCGCTGGCTGCACCCGTCTCCCACTCCTGCCCCGCTCCTCCTTCCTGTCCCAGGGCCTTTGCACAGCTGTTTTTTGAGACACTACCTAGTTCAGGCTGGCCTTGAATCATGGCAATCCTCCTGCCTCAGCTTCCTGAATGCTGGCCTCCCCGACATGTGCCGCTATACCTGGCTCCATTGCACATAAAGCACTTGTGAGCCTGATTTTCAAGTAAAATAACAGCTTGGAGAGTGAAGACCAGCCAGGGGCATTCCAGGAGGAGTGTAAGGAACAGCATTTCAGGCAGAAGGAACCGTGTAAGCTAAGGCTCAGAAGCTGGAGCAGTGCAGACTGGGAAAAAACAATAGTTTCATAAGGCTGCACTGCCAATCCCTGATTTGTATCATACCCAGTGCTCTCAGCATTATTACCACAATGGGTGAGATTTGCCCGCAGTGGGACTCCTGCAGGTCAGGGTGCCCCATGGTATCTCTGGGCTTCATACATGAAGGAGGCAGGGTGTTTGGCCTCTCCAGAGCCCAGTGCTGCCCTGCGAGGGTGACTGTGCCTTCTTGTAGCTACCATTGAGAAGCGGACCAATGACCTGCTGCTGCTGGAGTCCCACCGCCGCATACAGGATGTTGACCGCACTGAGGGCGAGGCCCCACAGCCCTTTGTCAACCCCTTCTGGGCTGGCTCCGTGCTCCTGAAGCCCCCCGAGCCCGTCAAGGTGGTGCCGCCTGTGTTTGGAGCCGACCCTTTCAGTGAGCGTCTGGAGGATGGTGAGTTCCGCCACCCCGGGGTCTAAGGCATCGTGCTTGCCCGAGGGTGGAAGGTGGGGCCTGTTTCCCCCTCCAGGAGACCTCTTGGGGTCTTCTTGCTGTGCCACTTGTTCTGCACAGTTCCCTGGGGACTCTCCTCCCTGTGACCCATGGAAGTGAACCAGGCAGTGACTCAGCCACAGAGCTCTGAACTTTGTTCTCCTGGCTGTTTTCTAAAATCACAGCTACCAGGCATTATGGGGCTCACCTATAATCCCAGCATTCTGGGAGGCTGAGGCAGGAGGACTACAAATTAAAGAGTCCAGGCTGGGCAACTTAACAAGACCATCTCAAATTATTTTTTAAAAGATGACAGCTGGTCAGTGGTCAGTTCCCCACCTTAGCACAATGTCCTCAGCCCTTCAAGTGCCTGCAAGGGGCTGGGCCCAGCTGTCGGGCATGCTATCCCCACCAGGATGTGATGCCTTTGTGCAGTGTGCATCCTTGACAGCTGTGCATCACAGCCCTGTTGCACATTCTTCTCTGGGAGGAAGAGCAGTCAGCCATCCGGGCATTCCTGGAAGCATAATCTCCCCCCCCCCCGAGCCCCAAGGGTGTTTCCCAGCTCCTTGGAGGGGCCCCTGCAGTCTGGGCAACGCTGGGCTCCTCACGCGTCTCTCTCGGGCACAGTTGATCACCCGCTGGAGCACAGCAGCCTGCGGCAGATGGTGGTGGATGCATACCTCTCCAAGGAGGCACGGAGCAAGGAGCTGCACCCCGATGGGCTCTCCGACAAGGGGGATGATGTGAGGCTCAAGAAGAAGATGATGCTCTGAGCCCCGTGGCCGCATTTGTACCAGAATGGAAAGAATAGATGTTTTGTTCCGTAACCTCTGGGCCTTTGCACGACCAGCGCTGGGAGACCTGGCTGCCAAGGGTGGTGCAGGCGTGAAGGGCGGGGCTCACAGCTGCCACACGGGGCTTGCACAGGCCAGGGCTGTCCCTGGGAACCCCAAGGGTGACCAGCCTTGGCCATTGGGTAGCGTGGGGTGAGCAAAATGGAGGCCAGGTTGCTCGCCAAACACTGATTCCTTGTTGCTGGTTACTGAAGACTGAACCTGTGGGTTTTGTGCTGAGTTACAACCCCAGCCCTTTTTATCTTCCTAACTTTTATTTATGTTTTTTTTTTGGCATTTTTGAGACAGGGTCTCACTCACTCTGTAATTCAGGCTGGCCTCAAACTCACTGTGATCCTCCTGCCTCAGCCTCCAGAGTGCTGTCATTACAGGCCTGTGCCCCCACAGCTAGCCCTTTTTATTTTTTGAGACAGGGTCTCACTAAGTTGCTGAGACTGGGCTCAGTCTTGAGATCCTCCTGTCTCAGCCTCCCAGACTGCTGGATTCCAGGTGTGTGTCACCACGCCTGGTCAGTATATTGCTCCCAGGACCCCAGGGCCACACAGGGCGCAGTGTGAGCTCATAGCAGGGCCTCAGGCCACAGTGGCCGTGTGTCTCCCGTGTGCAGCTGTGTCTGTATCTGCGTGTGCACACGTGTGTGTGGTGTCTCTAGAGGGCTAGCGGGTCACTCCGGAGCTGTGCACAGACCCCTCCTGGCAGCACTGTGTGATTCCTGAGCCCTAGAATGCTCTGCTTCCCATTCCTTCCCGCGACCTCAGCCACGCCCACACCCCAGTGGCCAATCATGGGACCAGACTGCCTGTGCCCTGGTTGGCACAGGTGCTCCCAGCCCAGGCAGGACCCAATTCCCAACTGTGTGTGGCTGGGGAGAGGGACGCACCCACGTCTACTGGGCCGCTGAGGGGCAAGAGAGTGTGGGGAGCAGCTGGCAGCCCCTGACCCCCACGGAGCACAGACTGTGGGGCGGGGAGGGGCGGGCAGCGGGTGACTGAGCTGGATGCCGCTGTGCCTGAAGCCCTGGGGCTGCCTCACTTTGCCCACCTATCCAACTGGGAATTCTGCCGGCTGCCACTGGCCTCACTACCTCACTGGCTGTGGCTCTGGTCATCACAATTGGATCAGCTCGAGCCCAGGTGTGGACCCCAGGAGGGCCTGTGGCGGGGAGAGCAGCCCAGAGCGGCTCAGCTGTCCCCAAAGGCAGACACTGCCCTCGGGCTGTGGTGGGCGGTGTTGGCCTGGGGAGCCCTGGCCTCGCATGTGAGCGACACTCCCTTGGCACCCAAGGAAGGGGGTAGGTAGGGCAAGCATCAGGGCCCCAGGCCGCCTGTGTGTGGCTTCGCAAAGGCATCTCGGCGGCAGAGGACGCCAGGCCAGGTTCACCACATCCCGTTTATTTGACCGCGGCTGGGGGTTCCAGCCGAGTTGCAAGCCCAGCGGGCTGTGCGGAGGTGAAGGCAGAGGCGCGCTCAGTCCTTCTCCTCGCCGTGGGTGATGATGTGCACCAGGTTCTTGTAGTCCAGGTTGCCAGTCACGTCAGGCGGGAAGGCTGTAAACATCTGGTCGATCTGCAAAGAGTGGGCAGGGGGCGCTGCGACGAGAGGCAGGGGCGGGGCACTCTGGGCCCGGTCCTCCAGGGCCCTGCCCCAGGGCTCCGCATGTAGGTGTGTGTGTGTGTGTGTGTGTGTGTGTGTGTGTGTGTGTATCTGTGTGTGGTCCTGGGGACCGAACCCACAACTTTTGCATGAGCTACACCCCTGGCCCATTTTTAATTCGGTGACAGGGTCTTACTGAACCACTAAGTTGCTCAACCCGGGCTCAAACTTGTGATCCTCCTGCCTCAGCCTCCAGTGCCATAGTGACAGGCATGAGCCACCGCGCCTGGCTTACAATTTTTCTTTCTTTTTTCCCAGACAGGGCCTCACTGTATAGTTCAGGTTGGCCTTAAACTCACTGTGGAGCCCAGACTGGCCTCAAACTCTTGGCCAACCTGCCTCTACCTCTTGAATGCTGGGATTGCAGGTGTGTGCCATACCATTTTTAATAAAATGTGGAATTTGATGAAAACAGGCCTCAGAGGCTCCAAGGACACTGTTTTAGACTCATTAAGGTTCATTAATACTGTTGCCAGGGACAAAGCTCTGCCTACTGCAGCACCTTTGGCAAACTGCCAGATGGCCCTTCTTCCAATACTGTTGGCTGCTGAACAGTTGTAACAAATACACACCCTATGATGCCCGCTCTAAGATCAGTGGCTGGGACAGTTGTGCAGTGCACAACCTATACAATAGTATGGGGCAGCCCCTCAGGGCATTGGACATGGCTGCTCTAACTATTGCCTCTGTGCATTGTGGGGAAGACAGATGTGCTTCGAAATTTAGTGTTGTTATTTTTGGCCTGTTTCCCTATCTACAAAATGACAGGGCTACTGGTCCTCCTGCGGGAAGGAGGGTGAGCCTAAGGGCTGGGTAAGGAGTGGCCGGTCTCAGTGTGGGTGGAGCCCGGGTGTGGGTTTTGGGAGCACCCGGAGGACCCCGTTACCTCCTCCTTGGAGAACCGCTCCGCCTGTGTGGTCAGCATCTCTCGGACGCTGCAGAGCAGAAAGCAGGGCCGTGTCAGGGGTGGGGAGAAGGCCGGGTCCCCTCGCGCCCGGAGCCCACTCACTAGTCAGCCTTCAGCACGCCTTTGCCTTCGGGGTCGAACACCTTGAACGCGTTGAGGATGGTCTCCTCAGGGTCTGCGCCTGTAAGGGAGCCGGGGAGGCTCAGAGGCCGGGCCTGAGGGAGCCCTCGGCCCAACACGGGAGGCAAGGGCAGGCCCAAGGCCAACCGAGACAGGGTTGGGGTTTTTTGAGACAGGATCTCGCCATGTAGCCCAGGCTGGCCTTGAGCTCAGGGCGATTCTCCTGCCTCAGCCTTGGGACTGCTGGGATCACAGGCGCATGCGCCACCACATTCGCTTTTAGAAGCCAGATGGAAGGGCTGGGGATATAGCTCAGTGGA
>PVLD010036793.1:0-10718 GCA_004027595.1 Dinomys branickii
GTGTGTGAGGCCCTGTTTTCCATCCCCAGCACCCCCACCACACACACATCCGCACGCACGCACATGCACACTCACACACACCAAGGACACAACACATTGCTGGAGACCGCTTTTGAGGCTCTTATAATCTTTGAACAAGATGGTGTTGGACGGGTTGAGGATGAAGGGTGGGGAAAGGGGGGCGAATTAGGGAGTCATTTGAGAAGTAAATGGGGGATTAGAAATGATTGAATGTGGGAGTGGGAAAGAAGGAAATGGCGTAGATGAGCCCCAGGTGATCCTGTCCAGCTACCTCATTCCTTGGTTGAGGAGACCAAGGTTAAGCAACTTGCCTTCAGAGGGTTTGAGCGGCCTGCCCAAGTCTATAAACTGAGAACCTGGTGCTTTTGTCCCCAGATGTAATCTGTCATGCTGTCTGACATGTAATGTCTTTTTTTCTTCTTTTTGTAGTACTGGGGAGTGGGCGCAGGGCCTTTGCACTGAGCTACTTCCCCAGTCTTTTTTTAATTGTAATTTTTTCTATTTTGAGATAAGGTCTCACTAACTTACTAAATTGCTTAGATTGGTCTTGAGCTTGTGATCCTCCTGCCTCAGTCTCCCAAAGTGCTGGTGTTACAGATGTGTGCAGGCCACCACACCGTGCCAAATGTCTCTCATTGGTTTAAATGATATAGAGTAAAAAAGATCTCAGTTGCCAACATTCATTTGAGCTGACAACAGAATTTTGAGCGTAAATCCAATTCATGCCGTTGTTAGCGTTTGTAATGTCTCTATAGCCTACACTGGTTGGTAACCCAAACATCTTTGAAGAGTTTAGAGAAATCTAATAGAACTATTAGAACTTGATGTCCTATAATTTTTTTTGTTTTTACTCAGTCCCACATATTCCAGATGAAAGGGCCTTTGAGTGGTGAAACTACCGTTGCAGAGTAGACAGCTGTTAGGGAGATAAAAATCATCTAGCATCCCACAAGCATGTCTTTTGATCTGCAATGACAAAAATAGTATAATTTCTCTTTTTTCCCTCAGTGTCATATGACAGACTTCCTTGGGGAAGAAGGGGAGGTGCTATGTACGATCTGACTAATTCACCGACTCAATTAGTCTTTGTTCGCTTACTCATTTGATTTGCATTACTGTGCACCTTCTCTGTGCCATCCACAGGGGCACTGGAGATGCAAAGGTGTTTAAGGCACAGTTGTGCATTTGAAATGTTTGTTTCTATGTACAAGCAGATATGAAGAGTGCTTTTATTAGCAGAAAATATATCTGTGTCCAAAATGCTATGGATTCTGCCTGGCGATGTCAGGAGAGACTTCTCCAAGGCATAAGCATGAAGCCAGATCATAGGGATGAGGAGGAGCCCTGTAGTTTACGCAGGAGGGAAGGGCATTCAAGGCAGCAAGGGAGAGCCCAGTATGAAGATAACCAGGACGGTTCGTGGTGCATCCTGGGACCAAGCCCAGAATGATGAGCACACTATTTATGGTATGTGTGTGTGGGGGGAGGGGGACTGGTGGGTGGAAGTGAGGCGGGAAGAGCCAGCTGGGACCAGATCCAAAGGCCTCACTGGCACACCCAAGAGCTCCAGCTTTGTCCTGGAAAGGAGGGCCATTAAAGGAAATGAGTCCATTGAGGTGATCTTGATTTTATCTTTTCTTTCCTGCCGGAATAGGAATGTTTGTTCCAACGCAGAGAACAGAAGGCATCTCAACATCAGATATCATCACCAGAATCGTCCGTGACTATGATGTTTACGCCCGGCGCAACCTCCAGAGAGGGTACACAGCCAAGGAACTGAACGTCAGCTTTATAAATGTGAGTGTGCCACCCCATACCACCACTACAGCCACAGCCACTTCCTGTGTGCTTACTGGGTGCCACACAGTGTCCTTAATGCTTTCCACTTACTGTCCCATGTAACCCACATAACAATTCAATGCTGTATTTTATTCCCATTTTATAGATGAGGAACCTAAAGTCCAAAGGGGTAACATAAGTTAGCCAAGGAACATAGCAAAAAGAGCTTCCTCACTTCCCTCCCCCTGCACCCCCCCCAGTTTTCAGATTTGCATGCAGGCTTTCCAGAATATCTGCCCCTAGTGAAAGGCAAGAGTTGTCTTGTGTTCAAAGGGAAGGAGGGAGGAGGGGCAATGAAATGCTAAGCCCAGAAGAAATGCTTTCTTGTTTTAACATTTTAAAAAATCTCATTTCATTAAGGTCTTATAGATCCTTGTTAGAAACCTTAACAACCATTTTCTTTTATTGTCCAGAAAAATTACAGCTACTTAAATAAAAGCCTAAAGTCTTTGGCTTCTTTTGTATTTCTACCATATTGTTCCCAGGAGCTAGTGTTAGTTTAACAATAGAGCAACTGTTAAAACATTCTTTAAAACAAGCAAAACAAGCTGTTACAAAGCAAAGGGGGCCACTCAGTGGCTAGAGGTGTTGTTAGTGAGTCTATACAACTGGATTTTCTTGGTCTCTGAGGAGCTGATATCTTTTATTAAAACCGGAGACTACATAGAGAATTTCAGCCCCCCAAATAGATACTATATTTTCAAAGAGTGATTTGGCTTCAAAACTAGATACTTACAACGATAAGCCGCCATAATTATCTTGCATCTTACATAGTTGATCATTGGTACCTACCTCCAAAATAGGAGGGGGTCATTAATTATGTCAATGGCTTTTAATCATCCTCATGAAGCAAAGAGTGATGGGAATGTAGGCTCTGTGGCTTCATACAAGTCGGGCAACAAAATGGAAAATGTTGGGTTCCAGTGGCACCAGAACAAATGGCTGAGAAGAATTCAGTCAAAGTGATTATTTGGTATCTTACAGAGAATAAAGCTCTGGTTATTTCAATAAATTAAACTGTCTGTTCTTTTAAATTGAATTCAGTCAACCATCCAAGCATGACAAGCCATTTCCAAGAGTTATTGCTCACTCTCCTTAAATGGTCTTTAGATAAGCCACTTAGCTCAAGGAACCATGCAGACTGTCGATCCGGTTGCTGCCAGTTGGTGACAACAAACCTGGCCTCAGCTCCTACATGAAATTGAATGTGTTGGATGGGCGTGCACATGAATCACAGAACCTGAGAGGTGGCAGGGACCTGATGGGGGCCATTCATCCAGCCTGAGTCCCTTCACTCAGAAAGGAGGAAAGCTGAGTGCAGGGAGGGCACCTGGCCAGCGTCCCTTGAGTAGCTGCCCAGTCTCATGACTCCCAGCCAGTGTTCATTCTGTTCTTCTGGGCTGGTCCTATGAGCTATGCACATAATCATTTTCAGTGCAGAATGAATTATGGGAAAGAGTGACATAAAGACAACAGCTAACACTGACTGAGAGCTTATCGTGTGCCTATCTAAGTGTTTTACCTGGACTTCTCATTTAATCCTCATGATAAACCTACAAGGGTGGGTATAATGACTATGTCCAACATAGAGGCAAGGAAACAGTCCAGAGAGGCTGAGCAACTCACCTAATGTCACATAGTAAATTGTAAAAGACAGGGTGACTTTCTATAGTGTGTGTGTAGCTGAGTGACAATACACATAGGTCATACAGCACTCTGAGGCTGCAGTAAGGTTGGGAGGGGTAAATTGAGGTTCTGAACCCAGTTTTACAATCTTCAAGGTGTTTCAGAAAATTCTGAAATGCAAAATGAGCTTGAGTCCCACACAGTAAGGAAGAACAATATGTCTTACTATCCCTTTAGGAAAAATATACCATGATTCACTTGGGAGGGAGACCTTGGTCATGTTATTTTCATTCTCTTGACCGAACACTCATCAGGTAACTCAGATAAATGCCTAGGTCACTTACTAGCAATGAAACAGCCAACATACATTGAACATTTACTAAGTGGTAAGCACACCCATGCATTATCTTACCTAATTATTACAGCAATCCTGTGGGGTAGGGATGAGTATTACCCCAATTTTATAGTTCAGGAAACACAGGTTAATTTATTTATTACAATTCTACAGTTTTATTTTAAAATTTTTTTATTTTAAAGAGAAAAAATTTAAAATAACAATAAAACAGTTTCAAAACAGGTTAGTAAGAGAGTTACAATAATTAATACAGTGAATATTGTTATCTTCATAGTAGTTATTCAGAGTACAAGATATAGGCCTGATATCTTGACCAAATAATATCAGCACAAATCTTTCTTTTCAATGAACTAAGAGAAACTACCTGTATAACTATCTTGTGTATAAATATATTTTCTCTTTTTCCTTTCCTTCCCTTCTCCTTTTTCCCATCACAGATTCTTTTCTTTTGAATGGTTTCTTTCCATTTTACAATATCTATTGTACATTTTGGATCTTATTTACTCGTTCAGTTTCTCACACTAGTGAGACAATACAATGTTTACACATACGGATCTGATTTATTTCACTTATGAGTATGGTCTCGAGTTGCATCCATTTACCTATAAAAGTCTCCAGTTTCTCCTTCTTTATGGCTGAATAGTCCTCCATAATATAAAAACCCCATACCACACTGACATACATGCACCCGTGTAATAGCAGCACAATTTGTAATAGCTCTAAATCTTGGAGACAATCCAAATGCCCTCAAATGAGAAGTGGATAAAAAGATGTGGTATTTTTATACAATGGAGCACTACTCAGCCATAAAGAAGGAGAAACTGGAGACTTTTATAGTTAAATGGAGGAAACAGGTTGAAAAGTGATACATGATTTGCTTACCACACAATGGCTTCTGGGTACATAGGTAGACAGTATTGCTTCATAAGGCTATAAGAAAACAATCCAAGTTCAGAGAATTTACCAGAACAAAAGCTTTCTTCATCACTAAGGAAAGTGATACAATTCAACTAGCTTAGTAGGAAATGTCATTACGTTGAAAAGTTTAATATAATACATGAATTTTATAGCCCAGTTGATGACCCATTTTTATAAGCAATATTGGTTTCAACAATGTCCCGGTAAAACAGAAAACTCAGGCAGCCTCTGAGCAACCACTCTGCAGACAACTCATAGTTTTGTCCTAGTCCCAGCAGAACTGAGTAAGGATATTTGCCCAGTGAAACACAGGGGCAGCTGTTTATTCTGTGCCCCTTTCTCTCCCACTGCTGAGGATGGAATGGTTTCTTCTTTTATATAAGGAAATCCAACTCATAGGGACCTAATAGAATAAAAATATTAAAACCACTTGTACTTCCTTTTACATACCCAAATAGATTAATGACAAATGAGTTTTCTTACCAGAGATGTACTTTCCTGTCAATCTAGCCTTCAGGAAATGATAACATCCTATCCATTTACATTAGGAACAAATTCAAGTTGACATAAAATGTGACTATCCGGGTGGATGATCGATCTCTCTTTGCTGCCCTCTTGGATCAATCCACTTCTCCTGTACATTTTGACCAGGAAAAGAAGTACCGTTTCCAGAACCAAGTGGATAAGATGAAAGAAAAGGTCAAGAACGTGGAGGAAAGGTCAAAGGAATTTGTTAACCGAGTGGAAGAAAAGAGCCATGATCTAATTCAAAAGTGGGAAGAGAAATCACGGGAATTCATTGGCAACTTCCTAGAACTGTTTGGCCCCGATGGAGCATGGGTACGTAGCTATCTCACTTAGCCACGCAGTGATGTGTGTTTTTACTTTATCCCCCTTTTAATGGAGCCTGAAAGGCAAGGGCATCCTTGCCTCCTGCGGTCTCCACTTGGGCATCAGCCTAGATGACTTGGAGCCATGTCACTTCCTTCTTCAGTTACTGCCTTATCCCTCAGTGTGGCACCTGGTAGCACCTGAAGCCAGGCCTGGGCTCTGTTTCTATACTTTGTCTGGAGTTTAGAAGCCATTAATTATTCGCTGTATGTTCACTAGTGCAAAGTTTGGTTTTGTAGCTCATGCCAGTCTCCCAGCCTGGGAGGGCGCAAAGCTTGGGGGTAAAGCTGACCAGTGGTGGTCCTGAGCTTGTGTTGCAAGATAAGGTCAATGGGCTCTTACTTTAATCACAGTCATTTATGTTGGGTGCAGGAGGATGCAAAAGAAATGTGGCTGTCTCAATCATCTTTTGTTGTCAGGAACTCTCCTTTTTCACTGGTTGCAGGAGATAGAATTTTGCTATACATCTGTATTCATCATGGCCTGATTTTCCCATGGCATGAAAGTGTTGGGATAAATGACAAAATTCTTAGAGGACTGAGATAATGAACTGAGAGGGAAAATATAGCTCATTTCCTTGTTTAAGTTCTATGAACAACTGTGAATGCTAACTATACAAAGAGAAAAGAAAATTCTGGAAGGCACTTTGTATTCCATTGGTATTTCTACTGCAAATGCCCTGTTGGAATAAATAACCAATATTATCAGCAGAGTTTATGAGTACTCTATGAGACAAATACTTTTAAAGCTGACTTTCCTTTTTAAAACAAAAAGAAAGGATTCCATTTGATTTTCATAGTTTTAAGTAGCCTAGATTTCCCATTATGAAATGAGAAGTTTCTAACAAAATCCACTTTGACTTAATTATTTTATTGATAGGTTGTCACTGCTGCCTCTGCTCACTTGAGCTCATTCATTATAGGATTATCTAAAAGTAAAACACTCAATTAATTATAGACAAAGAACAATGTTCAGGAAGTTGGAAGAGATGGTTTACTTCAAGCCCAGTGGACTCTAAGTGATTACAGAGGTGGGTGTTAGAGGCCAACCCCATCCTGGGGATCAGCTGAGTCTGAGAGAGCTAGAAATTATGCAAGGACTGCTTGAGCCTTAGTAATTTCCAGAAAGAGCTGGCAAGAGTGAAAGAGCAAGGCGCTGGGCTCCTTTTTGTTTTCCTCAGGCCTGTTGAAATTTTCAGTTCAGATGATTTAATTCATTGGATATTTATTAATGTTCTTGTCCATGCATGACACTGTGGATCAAAGACAGATAAGGTGAAGACTCTTTTCTTTGATCTCTAAAACATTAAGTCTGAAATTTCCCATTTTCTTTAGTAAGTCCCATTTTCATAACTAATGTTCAGGCTCAGAGGAAACAGCTACTAGTAGTAGTTTTTAATGACACCACATAGGTATTCATTTGCTTACAGGGATTCAGAAATGTATCTCTGCTGAGACGCCCTCATATTGTAACTCAAGGGATGGATGTTTTCTCTCCCTGGGGTGAGCAAAGGCAGGCAAAGGATATAATGTCACAGAAACTGTATAGACCTTTATTGTTTCAGGTTCCCAGTGAAGGTGAAATAGTAGCTAGAATTGTTCTTGGGGAGTCTGGTGACAACGAGCTGAGGTGATTTTTAAGAAGTGAAACCCAGCTTAAAAACTGGAGGCTTTTCTTTTTAAAACTTGCTATTAGTGTCAAAACTGTTATTAACATTAATTTACTGTATCAGCCAGACTTAGACATTACTTTTTTCTGTTGACATTAAAAGTGCAGGAATACTTACAAGGATGTTAAACGCCAAGATAAGTAATTTGCTTTTCATGAATATGCTATTATTATAATAATTCTTTATTTGTGGATTTGGGACTGGAACTCATTTCTTATAATAGATGATCTGCATTACCTGCAAATACAGTACTGATACAAATAACCCAAACTTGGAAAGCTACAAAATAGATTTAATGATTTAAAGTATAAAATTTGGTACAAGAGGTTTGGTAGCTTATAGTGGATACTCCATAAAGTTTTCTGAGTTGAATGAATGGATGTGTAAGGAAGACCTATGCACAAAAACATCCAGCATCTGCGAAGGCCTAAAATCCTCCACATACACATATGTGTCATTAGCCTTTTATTGCTCATGCTGCTGAATACAGGGACTGATTACAGCTTCATGTTTGGTGGGTCAAATTTAACAGGCAGACTGGGTATGCTTAATACTCAACCATATTTTAAAATTTCTTTTGAGGAGGGCATGAGCTCTATTTTTTTGAGGCCACATCACTCCTAGAGGCCCCTCCCCCTTCCTCAGCCTGACTCACACATTTATGCTGCCTGCCTGGTCCCAGAGAATACTTTAATTTGCTCCTTTCCATTGTGGGAGAACATTACACAAGGATGTGAATAGCAGGAGGCAGGGGACATTGAGGGCCATATTGGAGGCTGCCTGCCACAGTGGTTTTTAAGAATTTGAAGCAAGCAGTCCGTAGTTCTTCATTGCTGTAATAGATTGCCTATTTGTTCAGTTTGGTTGGTGGATTATTAGGCACAGGCTATTATTTTTCAATGTCATCAGTCTACTTACTGAACTACTTTTGTTTGATTCCTCTAAAGAGTCTTTGTGCTCAGAAGATAGCTGATAACGCAACCAGTGTGGCAAAGGGAACCCTTCTGCATTAGTCAGCTTCGCTGTACTGTAATGCAATTCATGAGACAATGAACCTGAAAAAATGAAGTATTTATTTTGGCTCACAGTTTTGGGAAACTCAGTCCATGGTTGGTTGACCCAGTTGCTTTTGAGCTTGTGGGTAAGCATACTAGTATGGTGGGAGATTGTGGTGGAGAAAGGTACTCACCTCGTGGTAGCTGGGAATTGAGAGACAGAGGAAGTGGTGGAGGTCCACAGTTCCCTTAGATAGTGCACCCTTGGTGGTGGGAAGACGTCCCAGTCAAAAATGGGATGAAGTTTGAAGTTTCCACCATGTCCCAGTAGTGTTATGGGCAGGAGACCAAGCCTTTACAACACACAAAACTTTGGGGAAGAGTCCAGCTCTATAGCACCCTTCCAACAGAGGTTGGTATTACTGTTCTTTGGCGGTGTCTCTAAAAGAATGACTGTCACAAGAAGGGGTTTTAAGGAGCTTAATTTCAAAGTTTTATTGATTTGTTGGAGGTGATACTATTGTCTCCAAAATGGCACTTAGTATTAAGGGTCATGGAGCCTGAGTCAGGGAATGTTGACTCAGAGTTCAGGGTTTGGTTTAGGAGTAGGGTTTTCTCATTTGAAGTATCTGAATTTGCAGAACAGACACAGCCTATTTAAATTTTAGCACCTCAGCCACACATGCCATTTGAAAAAACATTATGTGTCAACCTGAATGATCCGCCACTGCTTTCCTTCGCTGACTCTGAAAACAGAATTCTTGCTTTTTGACACTAAAATGACTATTTTATTCTACCATGCAAACACAGACCCTTTCCTTGAGCACCAAGAAAGAATGATCTTAAGTCAGGTGCAAGGTTTCAGTTCTCCATAGACTAGTAGAGTCCTTTTGTGTCAGTACGATCAGTCTGACAGATCCCCTGCCAACCAAACAGGTATGTGCCACCCTCTATATGATATTCCCTTTTAAAATACAGACTGTGTGTGTTCTTCAGTGCTAATTTTTTAAGTTGTGAAAAATAGCATAAAATTTGCTATTTAAACTACTTTTAAGTGCACAGTAGCATTAAGTACATTCACATTATAGGGGAGCCATCCCCACCATTCATTTCCAGAGTTGTTTATCATCCCAAATAGAAACTCCATACCCTTCTTTAAAAATTTCTTTTTCGAGACATAAGGCTTGATATGTAGTTTAGCCTTGCCTTGAACTCATGGCGATTCTCCTGCCTCAGCCTCTAGAGTGCTAGAATTACAGGCATGCACCGGGCATTGAACTTAGGGCTTTTAGCACTCTAGGCGAGGGCTCTAACGCTGAGCTATACTTCAGCCCTTGGACCTTTTAAACAACTCTCCCCAGCCCCCGAGAAACATCGTTCTCCTTTCTGTCTCTGAGTTTGACTACTCTATGTACCTCATATACATGTATAGTTAATACCTCATATACATGCAATATTCACTATTTTGTGTCTGGCTTATTTTACTTAGCATAATGTCTTGATGGCCCATCCATGTTATAGCATATATCAGTGTTGTAGCAGCCTTTTAAAGCTGAATAATACTCCATTGTGTGTTTGCGCGTGTGTACATAAAATAGCTTGTTTTTCCATTTTCGGATTGATGGACAGTTTGGCTGTTGCCCCCTGTTGGCAGTTGTGAATAATGCTGCTGAGCGCTTTGATGTTCTTTACATAGCTGAGTCCTTGCAGTTCTCTTGGATATATACAAAGAGGTCGAATTGCTGGATCAGCTGACACTTATATGTTCGATGATTTTTTGAGGAACTCCCATACTGAATTTCATAATGGCTATACCATTTTCCATTCCCACCAAGGACACACACAGTTCTAATTTCTCTACATTCTCACAAACATTTACTGTTTTGTTTTTATGGTAGCCATTCTTAGACTCTACTACTTTTTTAAGACTTCAGATTTCAAGAAGAGAGATATAAAATGCAGTTTGTGAATCTGAACTAGATTTCTTACTTGAAAAGTTTGGAGAGTTAGTTTAAAAAATTATCCTTGAATATATGCACAAGTAAAATGTGAGTAAGCATGAAAATCTTCTTACTATGAAAGTAGTTAATTACAAGAGAAGTGGTCATGCACAGGGACTCATTTCCTGGCTGGGCAGCCTTGGGCAAGTTCCTTTGCTTGTCTGGGCCTCAGGTATAGGATCTGTGAATGGGAAGTTAGCTTGGCTGCCTCCTACCATTGTGGAGAGGATTAAATTGGTTCACACTTTAATTTAAAGCCCTTACAGCAGTGCCTGGCACCCAGACAAATGTCAGATATACCCTGGAACCTGTGTAAGGGCTGGTTGGTGTTGTTGTGAATGACATAATTTATAAATTTGTCCAGAACTACAACACCAGTCCTTTTCTCTCCTCAACTTTGGTCT
>PVLD010036794.1:0-10718 GCA_004027595.1 Dinomys branickii
ATAGCTAAAATGTGGAAGCAACCCAAGTGCCCATCCACAGAAGACTGGATTAAAAAATTGTGGCATTTTTATACAATGGAATATTATTCAGCTATAAAGAAAGACAGTTTTGGGAACTTTGTAGGCAAGTGGACAAAACTGGAGTCCATACTCATAAGTGAAATAAATCAGCGATACATGTGCAGGCAACGTATTATATTACTGGTGTAAGAACCCGATGGTGGGAATATAAACTAAGAGTCATGAAGGAAATCTGTTCAAAAACAGAGAACAGATGGGATGAAGGAAAGGAGAAAAGAAAAAGACAAAAATGTATGTATGTATATAGGAATATATATGAATATACATATGTGCAGGAGGGCTAACATGGTTCTACTATTGTATTGTATCACTTAAGGCTAAGCAATAATCGATGACAGGATATTAGATTAATAGTGTATATCTGTATGTGTTATCCTGAACATACACTTCGAAGATATCAATATGTAAAGCAGCAACAAGCGGTGTTTTTTTTGTTGTTGTTGTTGTTGTTGATGTTGTTGCTGTTGTTGATGTATGCCTGTTTTGTTTCTTGTCTTTGGATTTTTGGTTTTTGTGTTTTTTTTTCTGTTGTTGAGAGGATTACCTGTCTGACTAAATTTGCATGTCTGTATATGGGTCCATACATCTACAATTCGAAGATATCAATGGATAAAGCAATAACCACTGTTGAGACCATATCACCTTGTCTATAGATTAGTTGTGATTGTACTATTTTGTATGATAATTGGTGTCTGTTTGTCAATATGTTTTTGTACTTTTATGTTTCTAAAATAAAAAAAAACTATTAAAATAAAAGGCATTAGGCTGATTTTAAAAATCATCTAAAAGAGAAGAAAAAACAAACCATCGAAAGTTTCCTGAAAAAATATTTACTAGGTAAAATGGAAGATAGCTTTAGAAAAATTGTGTTTTAATATGATAACAATGTTGATCTCTATGAAATAACAAGGTCATAAGAAGATTAAGCTCTGAACACTAAGGAACTGCCAGGAATAAGGAACATCACAGATTAAGTGCAAGAGTTAAATTTTTCACTGCCTTTGAAAATAACAATTGACACAACAGAGGACTGATTTAATGATACTGAGAACCAAGGACACAAAAAATGCTAAAAAAGGGAAAGGATGAGAAGCTGGCAGTAGGAAATATGAAGTGAAGGACATGTTAGAAGAAAAAAGACCACAAGTGATTATCGGTTCTACCTTACAAGAAGGTTTTTGTGAGATTACATAAATGCATACGCGTTAATTTTCAGGTTGAAAAGTTTATACTTGTGGGACATATTATAAGGAAATATCACCTCTCAGATACCTGCAGATGGGATTTCCTAGCTGGATATTCTCCTTGAGATCCCCACTCGGTGCCCTGGTGTGACCACACACGCCTTACCCCGCCTGCTCCGCTCCTGATCCCTGGTGAGGATTTAGTCAACGGAAGGCATTGGCAGGGATGTTAGGGATGGGCAGGGCAGGACAGACAGGTGGTAGCTCTTACTTCCTCAGTTTTCAACACCACACTCAAGGCCATGGGTAAGTCCCTTTCAGGGTACAGATCCCACTAGGAGACCCTCGTCCACCGGGGAAGATCTTGCTGCCCCTGTGGCATCATTTCCTCTCTCTGTGTCTAGAACGCTGGAATGAAGGATGCTGAGATTAAGGCTGGGTGATTGCGGGATCTGTGTACCGACTGGATGGGCACCACCCTAATCCCAGCAGCCTGGATAAGGATAAAAGGGGTAGAAAGAGGCGTGTTTCACCCTTTTTCTCTTTCTGCTTTTTCTGTCTTCTGCTGCTCCAGCCGCCAGGTACTGTTGCCCTTCTACCATGTGCCTCCCTGTCTTGCAGCCAGCCAATGAAGGACTGAAACCTCTACACACTGTGAGCTAAGTAAACCTTTTCCTCTTCAACTTTGGGTGCTGGGTATTTAGTCCCAAAACAGGAGAAAAGTAACTAACACAACTCGATCCTGCCCACACCACTGCAAGTGATCTCTCCTCATTACTGGGGGAATTCTCTTTCCAACTGGGGGACCCTGACTGACACAAAGCATAGAGAGAAATGCCCATAAGTACGGAGAAAATAATTTGACCTACAAATGAATCCAAGCCAGACTGATGGCATACTTGTCACCTGCAAAATGAAAGCCAGAGTTAAGAGAACAGAACACACAGTATGAGAGGAAAACTTCTAAGTCTGTAGTTCCTTTATCATATTATCCTGGGCAGCTAACTGAAGGCTATTTTTTAAATGGCATCAGCTCAGAAAACATAATGTCTATAAAATTTTCCTGAAAAAGTCAACAGCATTATCCAATCAAAGATTATTGAAAACTATAGTTCAGAAAATAGAAATTGAGTCTGTGAAATTGTTTCTATGACTATCTCATTGCATATGAAAGTAAAAGATACTTTTAAGATTGAAACTATACACTGGAACAATGAATAACTTAATACTAACAATACTAGTATATAGTTCTATGCTAAATTAACCAAGACCAGGATAGATTATAAGGGGTTGGACTACCTGAAACAAATTTAATTCCTTGTTTCTTTTTTTACTTTAATAATTGGGAAAACTGAAAATCACAGGTATACTACAAATAAACACTTTAACAACAGTAGAATGAAATGGAGGGTAACAACCTCCAGAATCATTATAGGACATAAGAATTTTAATTTAAATTGAGCTATACCTTTACATGACTGAATGCAATAGCTCTATTTAATCCTTGAAAGATAATGTTTTCCATATAACAGATCTTCCTAAGTATACATAAATGAATTCATTTGTTAAACTCCCATGGAAACTTTTCTTCCATAGGTAAGGAGACAGAGGTACAACTACGTAAGCAAAGTACCAGTTGTTCGTTATGTGTCTGAATACAATCAACAGCAGGATTGGTTAATTATTTCTACTCCCAGTTCAGGTACTTGTGCAGTGTAATAGCAAGAAATTGTTACTTTGTGAAGGAGTGAAAAAAATAGCGTAATTTTATTCATCACTTACCCACTGATTAATTGCCTAGACAAATTAGAAATAACTGAGCTAGGCAGAAAATGGGTATAGAAAACTTTGAATTTTTAATACTAAGTGCTTCTAAGCTGATCTGTTCTAAATACAAATGGCCCATTAAGTGAAATATAAAAGTATAAAATGAAAAATGTCAGGAGAGAAGCTAAGTGACATCTTCAAATGTCATCTTCAAATGTCACTTACCATCTGGATAAAGATCAGTTTAGCTGACCCTGAAATGTAAAAGTGAAACTAGAACAGAAACATCAAATAAATAATTACTTTCCATTAAAATTCAGTCAAGTGTAACATAACTGGATTTGGAAAATACTTTCCAATATTGTGTGCTGTGTGAAAGTTACACAAATATTAGACAACAAATGAACCAAGTAAATCCTGATTTAAGGAGCCAAGGGTTAGACTCTTTGAAAACAAACTTATCGCCTAAAACAACTCTTTTGGATCCTGCATTTATTGGTATTTTGTGTATGTATAATTGTATATATGAAACATGGTTCTTGAATTTAGAAAGCTTAGCATGTAGATGTGTAGTCAGTACAAATGAAACCTGAAGTATCTTGTGCATTGGGACATTTGATCTAAAGAGAACTCTCTTCGCTGTCCTTCAGGAAGGATTTTCATGGGGCAGCAAGGTAGGAGAAAGACCTTTTATCAAACAAATCAGCACCGTCAGCCCTGTTGGTGAGTGTGGGGGCAGACAGTGCAGGTGGACTCTCTACTTGCCCCACCAATACAACTGTGAGCTAAAGGACAGTGGAACATAGTCAGGAACTATTACTGTATAAAAGAAAGAAAAATAGTGTAATTTTATTAGCCACTTACCCCACTGATTAACTGACCGGACAGAATGGAGGAAGGACTAAAAGACAGAAGAAGAGAGAAGAAGTAAGATACAGAAAGGAACTTCAGAAAGTGATGGACATTCATAAGGAAAGAGAAAGAAAAGGCATTTCAAAGGCTTGTGCAAGACAGCTGGAGTCCTCACTGCGTCTAGAAGTTCACTCTTAGGGACTTCAAAATTCTTTCCAGAGTTAAGTCAGAATCCACTAGCTCAGGGCTATGTGATAACAACACCTGACGCAGTACCGTTACTGTTTGCGGAGCACTTTTTGCACACACCGTCTCATGTCTCATGTTACATCTGTGAGTAGACAGGGCAGGAAAATACTTTGGGAGGCGATGAAGAGTCAACTAGTAAGGGGCTGAAGCAATGCAGCGGTGGTATTTGTAAGCAGAGGAGAAAGAACAGACTAAAGACACTGTTCACTCATCTTTTTGTGTTTGCTCCAAACAGTAGAAATGAAACAGATTTCTTTCTCGGTGGAGAGCTTGGCAGTCTTCTCTCAGTGCTTGCTCAAAGGATCCCCTTGGAGCCTGCAGGCTCAGAACCTGAAAATCTGGGGCAGATAAGGCTCCCAAAGAAGAGGTCATCTGTGAGCCAGGCAGAAGACGGGAGTGGGAGAGCAGCCAAAGCCCCTACCCTGGGGCCATGCAGTATCAGCGAGTAGAGGCCATTGACCAGAGGACAGACTGGGCTGCATCCCTGACACACCTGCTTTACTGATGATAATAATAATACCCTTTCTGGCTCCTGGAGGCTTCATCTCAGAAGTGAAATGACTAGCAGGTAATTATTCATAAAGGATGGTGCAGTGACTGGCACATAACCAGCCTGCAACCCTCGTGGCTGCTGAGCAACTGAGCTCTGTGGTAGCTGTCCATGTCTCTCAAGCCAAATTAACTGCTGAATCAACTGCACACACAGGAGAGATTTAACACTCATTCAATCAGATAGTCTCTGGGAAAGGCACAGTCTGCACTCCACATTTTCTCAGCAGAGCACACTAGACCTCAAGTCACAGAGCTGACCCCCAGTGACGAGTGGTATTTATGTTCTTGAATTCCTGTTCTCCCTCGCTCTCCCCAAGAGCCCTATGGGAACTTGCTCCAGAAGGCTTACGGCTTCTGATGGATCACAGGGATTTGAGGGAAACCAGGTAGACAATTCCATTTCTAGAGGTACTGCGGTCTCGGGAGATTTTCACTTCTGGAAGTGGGTGAGGCTGGCCTTGCCCATCTGCTCCCTCCCATCCCCTTTCTACTGTAGCAGGCAGCACATGTGCAGAGTCCTGGCTCTGAGTCACTTGTTCATTTCTCTCTCAGGCAAAACATGTCCCTTAGTCATCATGCATTGTCTATTCAAAATCACTTCCTGTTTATCTACTTTGGGCCAGGTTCTGTTCTGGTTGTAGAGGACATGGTGATGAGTAATTGACCACTCGGTAGTGTAGCACAGGAAAAAAATGAAGTGTGTGTGTTTTTGTGTATAACATATACATAAGTTAAACATGAAATAATCAGTTATACTCCAGGAGAGATGGTCTAACTGCCTACATGCTGGTCATGGACCTGGCTGTGGAAGATGTTTACAGGCTACGAGACTGCTGAGGACTTCCAGAAATGATCAAAATGCTTGGTACAGTAATGCATGACTGTAGCAATTCTCAGAGTATAATCTTTAAAGTCTGATTTTTCCATCAGAAAATAATTAACACATGGGAAGATAAGATCACTCCTATGGCGATCTTACCTGTTGCCCCTTATACATGATACATGTTTAGTCAACGTTCGTAGGTATTTAGCTTCATGTAAAAGGCAGAAACAAGACGCAAGATGCTATTTTCTGCCACTGCTAAGGTCAAGGCCCTTCTCAGGCAGCCAAGGACGGATGGGAGAAGGGAGAAGCAGAGAACAGAGGTAATCACCAACAGAAGCCTAAAAGCACCACGTGGACTAATTAGGTCCCTGTTACACCCTCAGAGTCCCCAGACAAAGGGGCCAGGGTTGTTAACGGTGTTGCGTCCCTGTGAGGTTTCTGTTCATCACACATACACTGACCAAACCACCTTAAAGAGACCTTTATAATTCTTTCATAAAGGCAAAGACTCGAAAGTTCAAAACCATCAAAATCGTATGGGGATGGAAACCCATTTTACTGATAGTAGGACACAAATGTTGGTGTTTAATCGAGGGCTTGTGCTCCTGGATTTAAGCACCACATCCTCCTGGTGAAGGGTCGGCAGGCTCCCAGGGCAGCAACCAGGAGCAGAGTTCACCCCAGAGAAATGGATGGTTAGGAACCCAGCTCGCTTAGAATACCTAGACTCCATCACTAAGCTCTACTGGTTTGTGTCACAGAAAAGAAGACGAATTCTTCAGTTTCCGTGTGGGCTTTGTGGCTTCCTAGAGAAAGCTAAGGTTACACCAAAAACTGTGCCTCCGGTTAAGAGGAAGACTCCACCCATCCTCAGCCCTACACATCAGGTCTACAGTTCTGATTTCTATGCATGACACCAGGCTTTGAATGCTCAGTGGCAACGTGCAGAGAGGCCAGTGTGGATCTCACGGTCTGTTTTGGGCAGGGCCCTCGGTGGCTATAGATTTGGAGTTCAAGGCATTGCCACACTCTACACCCTATGTCCTCCGTATATCGATGTGACCAAACAAAGCAGGTATGAAGTTACAGGGCAATAAATATCTGTTAACAAAATATATGAAAAAATAATTATAGTAATAAAACTGATTTTCATCCCTGATTGTGAATCTTTCAGGCAAGACAGAGACAGGTTACTGACAAAACAGAAAATGAAATTTTATGAGGACTTTGGAAAACATTGAGTTTAATTTCTCCATTTACAAATAAAAAATGGAGGCCCATAAATCTCAAGTTATTTGCTCAAGGTCACAGGAAATGACAGATGAAGACTCAGATCCATGACATAAGCACTTTCTCATAAATCAGTGGAATTCTTGGCTTATGAAAAAAGCCTTCATTTTCTGTAAAAAGTGTATTTCCTAGCTCACTGATTTCATAGATGAGAACTGACAGCTGGAAGGCTCATCTCTCTGTGCTGGTTGTCATGTGACATCTACTTACAATTGTCTACATCTCACTGCACCATAACCGTCCTCATGGTTATTTCACAGGCTCCGTATGACAGCACTGTCTCTGTATCTGGTTTTATCTGGGAAATAAATTCCTCTCAATATTTTGATTATTACTATAACTCAGAGCTGCTTCATAACAAAGGATATCCTTTAGATTACTTTTTCCTTAACCTTTCCAGAACTTTTACTTGACCTAATTTCTAAGCTATTTGGTCAATTGCTTTATAATTCTATTATGAACCATTTCAGATGACATTTGAAGGTAGGCTGGGTACAAAAGTCAAGGAAATAAATAGCCCTTCAGTCACTCTAAGTGACTGCCACGGAGATACTCAGATCCTTAGCGGTGGGTCCTTCAAAGTTCAGTCTAGAGTCCTTGGCACATGTCAAGCAGGGTCCAGAGTTAGAAACTTAGCTCTGATAAATAGGATATACCAGCAAATACAACAAAAATTTAAATATCCACTCAATGAACAATGAAGCGCACTATATGACAAACATCAAAAGCAATAGATATTTTAGATAGGATGGGGGATATACTCACAAGCATGTGTTTTAATTGGGTAAGATCTATAATTTTATAGTGCTTTACAGTTTCATAAGTATAAAGCTCAACATTCAGGCCAAGAGAAGAGCTGGAACCTGGTCAGTTATATGGGGTTGTGTAATTATGACATTCATTTTTACGTAAATAACCAGAAATGTGAAGTTTGTAATAAAGGTTGAATGTATATCACAAAGTAAGTCATCAAGTTTTGATCTGTACTACTATGCTTCAACTGGGGGGTTTGTCCTCTGTGTGTAAGACCCTTTGACTAAGTCTCAATTTTTGGAATCATGTCAGGGTGCCTGCAGCCACATATGTAACCATATTTGTCTTATTTATTTATTTTTTAGGTACCGGGAATCGAATTCAGGACCTTGTGCTTGCCAGGCAGGTGCTTGTGCCACTGAGCTATCTCACTGGCCCCCATGTCATCTCATTTGAAAAACCCAGTATGGCTTATAATTCCCAAATAAATTCATCTTTAAAACTTCATTCAGAATACAGGATATCTTCTCAGAAGATAAGCTTTCTAATGCTTCCCTGGCACACAGTCCAGTTTTAATTTAGACCCTAGTACTACTGCCTACATCTTAAACCATTGGCTCTAAATCACATGACTAAAGTAATAGTGTTTAATTCATGCTTTTAAAATGGTGTTATTCTCCTTTTATCTTAGTTTGAAATTTTATTTTTCCCTTTAAAATAAAACAATTAAAATTAAAATGGTCATTTAATTTTAAAATGGTGATGACTACTGCTCCACTTTTAAATTTTAATAAACTACCAGATCCAGAAGAAAATATTACACACTGAAGAATTCCTCAAACTGCCTCTTGAGCAGCTGCTTCATGTATTTCATGCAGCATTTCCTTTGTGTGGCTAATGACTTAGATAAACATGTCCTATCAGAACCTAACGCAGTTATGATCAGCACTTGACTTTACATAAGAAAATAAATAGGTACTGTAAACATGAAGGGCAAAAATTTGTCTAATATTGTCTGTAAAGAAAATCATGTATGCAGAGACTTTCAGTACATTAAAAATAGAGATACTGCTGTTGAAATTTATAGTACTAATTATTTTTGTGTTCTGCAAGACAAATGCATTGTAATGGACAGGCTATATTAACCAAGTGCCCAGAAAATGAAGGTCCCAAGGCTATTGCAGAATCTAGTTAAGGGCCCTTTAGAGCAAAGACTGGAAAAAGTTAAGAAAATGTTCTTTTAGTTCTCTTATATAACAGTGAGGGATGAGATAAAACAAAGAACATAGACTGTGAACTGAGAAATCAGATAAACCATTCCCATCCTTGCCTCACTCTTTTTTCCCTTTAGTCCTCTGTTGGCGACTTCTTTTTCAAGGCTCTGTCCTTAGCTCCTCTACGAGCACCAGACTTTGAAAGTGACAGGAGATGACCCCATCCTCCTGAGGAACCAAGGGGGTTTAAGCTTTGAAGATAAAATTCTCTCCAATAGCAGCAGAACTGAGAAAGGTGGTGACCCTCAACTTAGCTCACTCAACCCAGAAAATGCGTTACATAGAGCCTCCTTCGTAGCTCACTTCATCGTATCTGCACATAACCCCATCCTGGCACTCAAAGAGCTGTTTCCTGTTTCCATGAAATAGCTTGTACAGAAACCTCTGTCTTGCTGATCATTTCTGATGTTGAAAGACTGACTGTCATTTCTCCCCGATAGGAGAAGATAAATGCATTTTTCTGCATCGGGAAAGCATACTGCTAGTGGCAACTCTTGCTTTATAATTGCAATGAGAATGCTCCTCAGTTTGAAGGCAGCATCCTAAGAGGTTCCTCTTGTTTGCAGTTGGCAGAATATCAGCTCTTTCAATACAAGCAACGAAATATTTCACATTGTGGAATGTGAAACTAATTACCTCCATCCTGCTGTACTCAATTCTTGTGCTCCTGGGTGCTTACTCCCCACTCTCTGGGAGAGAAGATGAGCGGACAGATACGAGCAGGTGCACAGACTGTGTGCAGCCACCAGCCCTGGGAGCAATCGGTCAATACCGTTAAAGTCTTCGTAAATGGTTCCAAACTCTAGCAGATGGTCTATTGGTCCCAGTGGGGCTGTTCACCATCTATATGACTCCACACAAGGAACTGAAATCTTGGAATTAGAAGAGTTTCTCTTCAGTATATTCTATTTAATATTTTATGATTTTAATCTCTAACCAGGGTCTTTTCTTCATAATAGAGACCTTAGCCTTTTCTACTTTTCTTCACTGATAGAATGAAAAAAGGGTGTTGGAGTCTATGTAGTTTACACTCAGGAAGGATTTAAATGTTTTAACTTTATAAGCAAGGAAGCATACCGTTAATAATGTCCACTCCACAAAATACCAGCTGAGTTACTATTGCAGCTGAGTTTTAATATTTTTCTTTAAGAGGATAACAAAGTCATCATTAGAAAATACACTTATTTCCGTGAGGCTTTTCTGATTTCTATACATTTTTAACTACCTTTAATACTTCTGAGAGTTTCCTAAACACTATGAAGGTCAACATCAAATGGATGCGTAATATTTTTTATTTTTCCTGTTTACATTTAGTATTATTCAGATGTTCATATTCCACTTTCTCTCTCTCCCTTCCTGCTTTCCTCCACATCTCCACTTATTTTGTATTGCTACTTTTTAAAATAAAAAGCTACTTTAAAATTTGGTGTACAGCATTCACGCTCCTAACTGACCTGTACGTTTGTGCTTATACTCTCCGCTCAGGCGCTGGAGCTCAGCCACAGAAATGCTCAGAGAAGGTGAGTTGCCTCTTTTGTTTTGTCATGGTGACCACATCGCCTGGTGCCAGAACAGCATTCTCCCAACCCTGAGCTGGAAATCCTGAGTCACAGGGAAGTGTGTGGGGCACAGAATCAAAATGCTTCTTCACAGTGATTCTCCCAAAGACATTTCCAGGATCCTGCCCTTCTTCCTGACTGACAGAGTATTTTGGGTTTGATTGTAAGATGAGAGAAGTCCCATCTATTTGCTTAATGGACAGTCAATCTGAACAGTTTCTGTTTTCCAAAACATAGGATGAAAGTCAGAAAATGCTTATGCTATTCTTAACTATTTTCCAGATGCCCACTTGAGAAATAGCTACATGACACCAAATTACTATGTATTCCT
>PVLD010036795.1:0-10716 GCA_004027595.1 Dinomys branickii
CTCTCTGGATTTTTTCCCAGTACTTGGGTTTGAACTCAGGGCCTTTGCACTGAGCTACATCCCCAGGTTTTTAAAAATTGTTTTATTTTGAGACAGGTTGTCTCTAATTTTCCCAGGTGGAGCTTCAACTTGTAATACTCCTGCTTCAGCCTTCTAGAATGCTGAGATTATAGGGCTGTAGCAGATGAATAAACCAGACACCCAGGCCACAACTGGGTGTCCGGTTTACTCATCTCAGCAGTAAGTCAGCATAGCTAGTTGGGTGTATCTGGGGCTGAGCCTAGGAACACATTTTAAGAGTGGGTGTTAACTTTCAAATACCTTTGTCATCAAATTCTGACACTGGCATTTTTCAGCTGCAGATACTGAGCCATAATTCACAGGCTTCTTGCTTGTGGGTACAGCCCTTGGAATAAAAGATGGAACTGCAGTGACCTAGGGCTAGTGGTATACTAGTACCGTTTATTGATTTCTGCAGTGTAAGTTCTTACAGCATGGCTAACTTCAAACCACAACATACTGTCAATTGTCCATTAACTCCAAAATTTCTGAACATTTAACGATCGTCTCCGAGAACTAGTACAGTCTTGCTGCAGCGTACCACTGCCTGGGCCCAAATGATGCCATAGACCCTGTATCAGACTGGGGGAAGAGCTGTGGGTCCAGGATTGCAACTAGATTTGATGGATGATCCTTCACATTTCCCACTCTTGGCCTCAATTTCTCCAGCTGTCACATGATCAGAACAGTCTTTGTTCTGCCTGCCTCAAAGGCGTGGGGGTATCAAGGGCCGCTGGCATGGGAAGCAGGGAAACAGACCCTTTACAAGTGGGAAGGGGGCCAAGAAATAGAAGGAGTGGGGAAGAAGGGGAGGGGTCGGGGATGCAAAAAGAACTGAGATGTGTTATGTACACGTACGAGGAATGTGATCACCATGTACTGCAGATGCGGACTAAGAAAAATAAGAATTGAAAAAGAGCCATGGTAGAAACATGAGGTCAGCTTCTTCCCTTCCTCCCAGCCCCTTTTTGGGTGCCACAGCACTTCCTTCTGTCCCTTCTTCAGCCTGCCCACATTTGCAGGTGGAAAACTCTCACTCTATTGACAGCTAAAGTCCTTTGTGACACTTGCTGGGTGTCCCAATGTTAAAACATGATTATTCTGGGAAGCAATCATAATCTATCTGTCCACAGAGCCTCAGAACTCACTAGAAGTTTGAACAATTTGCTTTTATCACACCGATATCAAGTGCTCAGTTTCCTTGGCCGCTGCAAACATCACCTCACTTTTGCCAACTGCTCCACCAACTCACTTAGTGTTTGACCAGGGGCAAACGTAGGCAACCCCATAAATTCCCACCTTCTCAAAAAGGGAACTGGGATTTAAATATGGAAAGGTTTCTGGGTCCCTGGAGAAGTCGTCTGGCTCATGGGCCGAATGCCGCCCACTACTGCCATAGGGCAGTTCTCTCTTTGTGGCACCCCACCGTGTGGGTCCCATGAGAACGGGCCATGCTGCTGGCAGGTGCCCTCTCCTCTACTGGCTGCCTCCATCCTGGGTGCTGGGTGCTGACTGGCGGACGTCTACCACACGACAGCCCATGGGCACCTCATGTTCAGCAAGGTCCCCTGAGACCTGTTCCCCACAAGAGCTTCTCATCTCGGCAAGTGGCCCCTCATCTGCTCTCTCACCCAAGCTGGAAACCTGGGAGCCCTCCTTGACGTTTTTCTCCCTCACTTCCCACAGCCATGCAGTCACCAAGTCCTATCTGTCCTACCCCTCCACATCTGGGCTCTGTCTCTTGCTTCACAGGCCCACTGCAGTAGTTAAGGCCACCACCATCTCCAGCCTACAGTCAGCTCCAGACTGGTCCCCTGCCTAGGTCTCTCCCCCTGCCATCCCTTCTCTACCTTTCATGACATGGCCTTTCTAAACTCATTATTCCCCTTCCTGCTGCCCTGAGAAATTGCCTCCGGCCGCCTGGTGTCAATGGGCATTTCTCTGCTTCTTGATGGGCCCCTCACCTGTATCCCCAGCTCTCAGATTCTGAGTCTATGCAACCAATAGTCTTATAGCCATCTTCCCTGGACACGCTCCAGATCCCTTACCCAACTTGTCCCAAACTGAGCA
Organism: Dinomys branickii; assembly: GCA_004027595.1. Classification (NCBI taxonomy): domain Eukaryota; kingdom Metazoa; phylum Chordata; class Mammalia; order Rodentia; family Dinomyidae; genus Dinomys; species Dinomys branickii. The sequence continues at coordinate 2,131 of PVLD010036795.1, forward strand.
CATGACCTCCCTCCCTGCCTCTTCTCCTACATGAGCGCTCCCTCCCTCCCATAACACGAGGTGCTATCCCAGCGCCAGCCACGAAGTAGGTCAGACCAGAAAGCTGAGAGCCCTTACTGACTCCCCTTTCCCTTTCCATTTTACATTCTACACATGTCCCAAATTCACTCATACAACTTCTCTATTCTTTATAACAACCCAACGAAGTAGTTGTTATTCTCAGGCGAGAAACAATAGGCAAGACAGGGTGTACGTTCAGCTTCGCTGGGCTCTGTAGCCCACAATTTCTCCCCCTAGCTCGTGGACTAGGCAGTGGGCACGCGAGGCTCATCATTAGATTCAGTCTGCCCCACCATGCCACCTCCCCGCCATGGTGCCTCTCCCAGATTGAGTGGTCACAAACTCCAGGGTTTAGGAGGCTTTTGGCCTTCCTATGTGTTTTCCTTGAGGCCCGTTTGAAGCTCCTGCTAATACTGGGGTGTCAGCTCTTCACAATACAACGTGAGAGCGTATATCTGAACTGCACGGCTGGTGAGATAACTTCTCACTAACCAAGTGGGTAGAAGGCTGATTCTCTGCTTCCTTCTCTCCCTGGTTGTTGGGTCAGCCAAGGAGAAGGTGAACATGAGCCCACCTTGCAAACCTCTTATCTGGCAGACCCTTTTGTTTTCCTGTTGGCACTGGGTAAACAGAAGAGTGCCCTCCGGCCAGGTAGTCAAAGACTCAGGCAGTGCCTGTCTCTGGCTGTGTGGCAAAGTTACCCCTACTTACACGAAGTTTGTCATTTTAGACAGCTTGTGGGCCTGGTGGTCCTGTTCTCCAGGTGCTTTCTGCCCAGGGCTTCAAAGCAGCAGCTTAGAGTAGAGCATCCTCCCTGATGCATACTCCGGGGGAGCAGTGGTTGTCTCTGGCTTGAGACCTGACTTCTCTCAAGGAAGTGGGTGCAGCGCTGGAACCCTAGGCAGAGAAGTGATGAAGTTGAGCCCTAACCTTGGCTTCTCTTCACTCCAGCCGTGCAGCCCCCGGTGCCTCACCCTCAGCCGCAGAACAGATGTAGCGGTGATTTTGGCACAGGGTGCCTTTTGGCTTCAGATTTCATCACTCAAATTATTTGAACACATGTGTGACCGGGTACCCACTGTGTAAGCCACAGACCCAGGATATAAACATAATCACTAGCATTCTCTAGGTATCTTTTCTGGCCCAGGTATTGCACATGTCCTAACCAGTGCTACGAAGGAGGCACCACAAGTGTCCCATGTCATATACTGAAAAGGAAAACAAGGCTCCAGGAGTTGAGGTGACTTTGCCAAAGTCACTCAATAAGCAAGGGATGAGTGGGACTAGAGCCCCCATTCGTAAAGCCTGTTTCTGCCCCTGGGCAGCCTTGTAGGACCAGGGTGCATGCAAGGTGGCCATGAGTCCCCACCTGCATGGCCACCCTGTTGGCGTGAGGGAGAGGGTGGGTAGCATCTCCATGACCAGACCACGTGTAGCCCACAGCACCGAGCCGTCTGGTCTCTCTCAACACCCTCGAGGACCATGGACCAAAGGACTGACAGACCTCAGGATGCCTCCTTGCCTTCCCTTTCTTCTCTGGCTGCACATTTAGGGCTCTACGTGGACTCCTCATAGCTAAAAAGCCTTGCTCCTGGCTGCTGCTCGGCAGAGCTGATGTCCAACTCTGTGTTAATGATTAACGCGCAACGGTGGGATCTCAGAGTTGCCGAGAGTCCTGTGTCCAAGAATGAACCGCATTGCTAAATCAGTGAAGACAGTTGCCAAGGTAACCCCCATGTAATCTATTTAACCGGCTCCCCAAACACCAATCAAGGTCAGATAACGCACTCAAGCACCATATGAACACACTCAGATGGCATCAAGCTTTGTAGCAAGACAGCAGGGAAGGAAGAAAGCTCATTAGAAAGAAGGATAAAAAGCACCCTAAATTTCATTTTGCAAAGTGTTAATTGGGAATGCGGTAGGTTTGGGTGCGGGCCGAGCCCACCACTCAGGGGCATGTCCTGGCCACAGAGGATGTCACTGGGGGCCATTTGCTAAGAGCTGCCACACTCTTCCCACTCAGAATCAAAACAAAGGCACTGCTGGACTAAATTATTCATTTCTTTGTGTTTATTAATGCAAAGGCTTGTATTTACGTTTTAGTCTAAGAGGGTGGATTTGCCTAGTTTTAAAAGGGCCCCCTTACCTGCCTTGACCATTCAACAGGAGCCCATCCCCAGCATTTCCCAGTCCTCCTAAATTTCTTGAGAGACACTGAGGAGTAACTGAAATTACATTCACCCCTCCAGTCCTTCTAGAGAGCTGCCAAAGGAAAAAGACCACTTTGCAGAAATGCTGTCTCATGCTGCGTCACTTCCTTTCCCCAGGGCATTCATAGCAAAGATCTGGGCAGAGCTGAAGAGAGAAGAGGTAAGGTGTGGGGTGGGCACTGCGCTCCTCATCTCCACAGGAGATTCTCAACAGTGGGCCACAGTCTTGCTGGTCACTTCTGGCCAGGGCTGACATTAGATCAGCTAGAATAAAAGTGGTTTATGTCACAGGGCAAACCTGAGTCCAGTCTCCAGGATCTTTTGTCTCCCTGTGGGCTGCCTGGGGCCTTCTACAGAGTCCCAGGTCTATTACAATACTGAGGTACCTGCCTCACTCACTTGTCTTCCAGTGCAGTTTTTAAACTTCGCCTGATTCATCATGGTGGTCTTGTCTCCCACAGATCCCAGCATGGTGCTGGGCCCACAAGAGGGTCCCAGAAAATAGTACTGAACTAAATGGTCGGCCTATTTGCAGGGCTTATACTGAAACCTGGCAACTCTTCACTCCTTTGTACCCATTATAGTTTGCGTCTAGATGTTCCCCCAAAGCCTCATGCAATCAGTGAATGGCAGGGCTTTTTGAGAGGTGGCTCGATCTAGAGTGATTGATTTATGGTGTAGTGCTAGGATTAAGGGCGCTGGTATTAAGGGTGGGTGATTACTAAATCAGCCCACTGATTGGTTTGGCACTGCCCTAATATAATATAATATAAAAAGGGCAGAAAAAAAACTGCTAAGGTCTCTTGCTTGCTTTGCTACCTTCTGCCCACCATGAGCTGTTTCTCCTCTGTGGTACTTGTCTGTTGTGCTACCTTGCCTTGGAACCAGCCAACTATGAACTGAAACCTCTACAAACTGTGAGCCGAATAAACCTTTCTTCCCTTAATTTGGGGTATTGAGTATTTTGTCTCAACAATAAGAAAAGTATCTAAAACAGTATACCTCTCTGCTTCTACTCTTTCTCTGTGGGACACCAAATCACTTGACCCACTATGGATGAGAGTATAGTTGAGGACTATCTCAAGTCTTTTCTCTGAAGAAAAGAAGCATTTTTTCCAGTGCCACTTGTTGAATAGGCTATCTTTCCCCCAAACATATGCTTTTGACTCCTTTGTCAAAGATCAAATAGTTGAATGTGTCTGAGGAGGTTTCTGTATTATCAATTCTGTCTCATTGATTCACATATCTGTTTTTGTTCCAGTACCATTCTGTTTTATCACTATTGCTTTGTAGTATAGTTTAAAGTCAGATATTGCTATACGTCCTGCTTTACTCATGTTGCCCAAAATTGCTTCTGCTACTCTGGGTCTCCTCTGGTTCCATATAAATTTTTTTATTGTTTTCTCTACTTCTATAAAGTATGCTGTTCGTATTTTCATTTGGACTGCATTGGATCTGTATAACGGTTTTGGGATTATGGCCATTTTGACAATATGGGGTTTACTTATCCAGGAAAAGGGGACATCTTTCTACTTTATGATGTCCTCTTCATTCTCCTTCAGTTTACTGGAATTTTCCTTGTAGAAGCCTTTCACTTCCTTGGTTGGGTTAATTCCTAGGTATTTCATTTTTCTTGAAGCTACTATGAAGGCTATTGTTTTCATGATTTCCTTCTTATTGAGTTCATTACTAGTGTACACAAATGTTAATGATTTTTGTGTGTTGATCTTGTATCCTGCTACATTGCTAAAGTTGGTTATTAATGCTAAGAGTTTTTTGTTGGAGTTCTTTGGGTCTTCTATGTAGAGTATCTTGTCATCTGCAAATAATGATAATTTGAGCTCTTCCTTTCCTATATATATCCTTTTTATTTCTTCCTCTTGCCTAAGTGCTCTGGCAAATGTTTCTGGCAAATGTTCTGTTGAACAGCAGAGGGAACAGTGGACATTCTTGTCTTCTTCCTGATTTTAGGAGTAATAGCTTTTAATTTTTCCCCATTTAATATGGTGTTGGCTATGGGCTTGTCATAAATACCCTTTATAATATTTAGATATGGTCCTTATATACTTGTTTTCTCTGGCATCTTTATCATGAAGGGGTTTTGGAATTTGTCAAAAGCCTTTTTAGCTTCAATTGCTATGACTATCTGGGTTTTGACCTTGCTTCTGTTTATGTGATTTATTATATTTATTGATTTATGTATGTTGAACCATCCTAGCATCTCTGGGATAAAACCTACTTGATCATGATGTATGACCTTTTTGTTAATGTGCTGCATTTATTTGCTAGTATCTTCTAGAGGATTTTTGCATCTGTGTTCATTAATGAGATTGGCCTATAGTTTCCTTTTTTAGTTGGGTCTGTATCCAGTTTTGGGATCAGGGTGATACTGGCTTCCAAAAATGAATTTGGGAGCACTCCATCCCTTTCCATTTCTTTGAAGAGTTTGAGGAGTATTAGTCATATAACACCCTTAAAGGTTTTATATTCAGCAGTGAATCCATCAGGTCCTGGTGTTTTTCTTTTTTTAGTTGCCTGATTTTTTATTACTGTGTCATTTTGATTCCTTGTTATTGAGTTGTTAAGCATATTTATCTTCTTGGGTTACTTTTGGTAGTTTGTATGTGTCTAAGAATCTGTCCATTTCTTCAAAATTTGCTAATTTGTTGGAATATAATTTTTCAAAGTAGTTACTATCATCTGGCTTTTCACAGTATCTGCTGTGATTTGAACTTTTTCATTTCTAATTGAATTGAAGTGAGTCTTTTCTCATTTTCTCTTGGTGAGTCTGGTTAAATGCTTATCTATTTTATTTATTCCTTTGTAGAACCAGTTCTTTGATGTGGTGATTATTTTTCCTGTATTTTTAGCCTCAATTTCATTGATTTCTGCTATCATTTTTATAATTTCCTTCCTTAAGTTTAATTTGGAGCTGGTTTGTTGTTGTTTCTCAAGTATCTCAAGATGCCTCATAAGGTCATTTATTTAGGCTTGCTCCTAATGTGAGCATTGACTGCAATGAATTTGCCTCTTAGAACTGCTTTCATACTGTCTGAGAGGTTTCGCTGAGTTATACGGTTATTCTCATTAACTTCCAGAAACTCATTATCTGTTTGTAGAAGATTGAAACTAGACCCTTCTCTTTCACTATAAACTAAATTACAATGAAAATGAGTCAAAAATCTAAACTTTACGACAGAAACATTAAACCTACTGGAAGATAAAATAAGTAAAACACTTGAAGACATGGGTGTAGGAAAGGATTTCCTAAAAGAATCTCAGTTGCACAGGAAAGAGCCAGAATCAACAAATGAGGTTATATCAGACTTAAAAGCTCTCTACAGCAAAATAAACAAATAATACAGTGAACAAACAACCTATAGAATGGGGGCAAAATGTTTGCTAGTTATTCCTCAGACAGGGAATCCAGAATATACAACGAACTCAAAAACAAAATTAAACAACTTAAAATCAAAGATCCAGCCAGGAAATGAGCAAGAGAAATGAACAGACTCTGCACAGAGGAAAAAATACAATTTTTTTTCAAATATATTAAAAAACATTTGACATTTCTGGCCATTAGAGAAATGCAAATTAAAACAACACTAAGCTTCCATCTTCCTCTGGCAATCATTAGGAATTCAAACAATAACAAAAGCTGGGATGGCTATGACAAAAAGGAACACTCTTTCATTGCTTGTGGAAATATAAACTAGTACAACCATATGGAAATCAGTATGGAGATTTCTGAAAGAACCAAAATTAGAAATTCCATAGGACCCAGCTATTCCTCTGCGAGGTATCTTCCCCTAAAGAGCTTAAGTCATCATACTACAATGATACATGCACACCCATGTTTATAGCAGCACAGTTCATACTAGCTACATCCTCGATGCAATCTGTATACCCATTAACAGATGACAGGATAAAGAAAATGTTTTATCTGCATATAATGTGATACTATTTGGCTGTAAAGAATGACAAATTTGAGACGTTTTTAGGAACATGGATGCACCTGGAAAATATAATGTTGAGTGAAATAACCAAACACACAAACTTAAATACCATATAGTATCTCTCATTTGAGTGAGGCAAACTATAAACAAAGAGAATGATAAAGGATGGATAGAGGGGGATGAAGGGACAGATCTCTTGCAGTAGGGAAGTGGTCCAAGGGAGCAAGGGTAGGGGTAAGGAGGAGGGGAAGGGGAAATAAGTAGAAAAAAGATACGCCACGTATGGGAACCTAATAACCCCAATTAACGTAAACATTATATGATGTGGTGGATTGACAAATTCTGGTCAATTTGTGACATGCACTAAAATGAACCAGCATGGTGCTGGGTGTGAGAGGCCCAGTTGACTATTGTTGCTGTCAGCATAAGAGGCAGAGCTGGAGAAGAAGAAGTTTGGAAGTTGTTAGGGAAGCTGTAGGGAGCTGTTGGTTTTCTGGAGGAGCTTGTCACACTGGCTGCTCTTATTGTTGAAGGAGCTCCGGACCTTACTGTTCCTGAGAATGGCTACAGTTCACTTTGGGGGAGCACTGGTCCTCACTGTGAGCATCACTCCCTGGCTCTGGAGGGAAAGATGGTGCACTGCTCATTCTCCTGGAGAAGCTTGTCACGCTGGCTTTCCTGATGGGAACTTGGCTTTCCTCATCATGGGAGGAGCTCAGGACCCCTCCGTTGCTGAGGATGGGTGTGGTACTTTCTGGGGGAGCTCTGGTTCTTACTTTAAGCATCACTTCCTGGCTCCAGTGCAGAGCCCTCAGCCTGCTAGCACAGAACCTTCAACCCCCCTGGCACAGACTTTCTAGCTTCCAACACTGACCTTTGGGCCTTTCCAGTGCAGACCCATGAAACAGGCCTGCATGAGACATTGTTATGGGCTCTAGGCCTCCAGTTGGACTTGTGGGAGGCATTGTGATGGGCTCTACCTGGACTCATGCAGGACATTGCCATGGAACCCAGGCCCTCGGCTGGATTCTTTGGTCTTTAGTGTGGACAGATTTCCTGCACTTCCTTTGTATATGACTCTCTGGGTGACTATTATAAATAATCTTATAATTAAGTGTCCTGTATTGTATTGTTCCCCTTGAAAAACCTCACACTACAATGTATGGCAGAACATGAGCTAAGATTAGTGATACTGTACCAAGAATGTAAAATGGGATAGGAGAACCGGAGGAGGAGGGAGGGAGGGAGAGAGAAGGGGAAAAATTTAAAAATAAAGGACCCATGATGTAATATGGACATGTAACCACTTTCCAAGATGATTGTAAACTATATGAACTACAAATATGTGGAAATAAAAACTTAAAAAAAATTACATTAGACACAAAAATAAACAAAGTGCTTTTTAAAAACCAAAGGCACAGCCCACTCTAGATTTGCCAAACTTGTGTCTTGGACCTTCTTTTTCCAGCATGATTAATGTGGGGGCCTCCATGTGGGGCTCTGAGCCCAAAGAGCTCTCCGCACTAATGGCTTTATCAGGAAATTGGTAGCTCGTGTCTGGGTACAGGCCCACCAGGCAGAACACTCATGCCACCCATGGCTCCGGAGTGAACAGAAATATCCCGAGGTGGAATAATGTTGCTTTAGAAAAACATGTTGTAATTCTGGGACCTCTGAGCCACCTCTGCCCATGTGTCTTGAACATAGGAAGAGAGGCCATAGGAGGGCCACAGGCCAGCTTTGGTGAGAGAGTACTCATGACTTTCGGAGACTGTCAGTAAATGCTTCTGAAGACACAATTGCAGGTGTGGATATGGGGGAGGGTGGGCACCGTACTGGAGAAGGACAGGAAAGAGGAAGGAGGGAAATTTTACAACACACACACACACACACACACACACACACACGTTCAAGATCCTGGACAAATAGTTTTAGAGAAGGCTGCCCTTCAACAAAAGTAGACATAATCAGCTATTTCACATTTGGGCAATGGGCCCATTCAAAGTCCACCACGTATTTTGTAATGACTGTGAATATACTTAGTGTATGTGAGCATCAGGGAGCCATTACTCTAAGCACCAAAGACTTCTACAAAGGCAGCTGCATATGGAAGTGTTCCAGTCCTCACCAGGTTACTCTCTGCTGAGCAGGTAGGCCATCCTACTAAAGCTTCTCAGATCAAGGTTTGAAGGGTGAATTGGGAGAGTTGCTTCCAAAATGGGGAGAATCACAGTGGCTATGTTCCAGGAAGTCTCACAGAGGTAATTCCTACTTCATGCTGGGGAGAGACATGCAAAGGGCCCTTCACCTCTAAGCTCAGCATCCTTCTTTTTCAAAAGCTTCTCTGCTTTCCTTTC
>PVLD010036796.1:0-10714 GCA_004027595.1 Dinomys branickii
GCTTAAGCACTATCTTAATTACCTAAGTGGGGTGGATTTAACAGCTAATAAAAAAGCAATTTTACACACATTTAGGATATCAGGCATCATATACCTTCTTTCCACATCTACTAATTTCAAATACAATATATATGTAAACATTATTTAATCAAATCAGGGTGGTTTTTGAGTGATTTATTAATGTTCTCAGAAATCAGTTGAGAAACTCAGCATATATTCAGAAATCTGATCAAAAACTAACAATTTCAAATTTTCTGGTATGAATACTTGTGTAGGTCTCACTAAGTATGTTGTATTTTCATCTTCCCTAGAAGACCTGATCTGAATTTCTGAGCAGCACACTTTCCTAGTTTCCTCATGAGTTCATCACGCTTCTATGAAGAGTGGGAGGGGAGTGGTATGTACGCTCCACTTGAGAACCTCAAGCACAAGCGTCCAGTCTCGTGTTCCAGGAGAAGCTGCTTTCACAACACCGGTAATGCTTCATTACTGAGCCAGATGTGGGTGACAGCTGCCTTCATCTTGACAGTTCAAACGGCATAATTTTGAGACAGTGTTTAATACACAGCTACAAGTGGACAGAGTTTTCCAGACCTCTTCAGAACCCTTATTATGGTTTTCATACTGTTTTGCAGGTATTTTCCCCCATTTTAATAGGTGAGGCAGCTGACAACTGAATTAGTGCACTCTCCTTAGTATGCCAGTGGCTTATGACAATAGCCTAAGGGGAAAGATATAGACACCTGAGAAGTTTTCTCACTGTTGTGATATATTTTTTCATATGGTTAATAAGGCAATTGAAATGACATTCTGTCACAGTGGTGTAATACAGGGAGCTTATGATTTCCCTTGTGCTACCACTAGGAGGAGATACATTTTGTTGAATACAAATGAAAAGGAAGGAAAAAAAGAAAAGGGATATGGTTAAAGATGTGACAGTATGAAAGCTTGAATGTTTCCTAGTGCAATTAGACAGTATCTAATGATAATAAAAGAACCAAACTGAAGTATCTAATGATAATACCAATCTGGCAACCACTTTCCTTAAACAACGTTAAAGGCTGACTTGCTTACACGCCTAACCAATGACTCTTCTCCCCACTCTCCAGTTTTAAAATGTTACTGATTTTTCTCCCAGATATATAAGAGAAGATCAGTTTCTTTGCTATTTAAGAAAGCAAGTTAGGTATTCTTATTGAATTCTGTGTGTAGGGCACTGATGTGATCTAGGGAAAGCTGACCCTGTGTTAAACCATTGGTAGACTGGCACAGGGACAGGTGAAATTCACCCAAACTTAGATTTTTGGAACTTTTGAGGGTCACTCAGTTGATAGAGCTCAAGCTGTTCTTTGTAAATATCAGATTTATTTTATATATGGTTAGTAATATAGGGAATGTGCAAAAATGATAAAATTTTAATGTGATAAGTCATTCACTGATTCTGTGAAGTCAAGTATGTATTACTATTAAAGAGAAAAATATTAGTATATGTCCTGTTCCCTTGGAATTCCCCTGAATAATATGCACAATCGTAGAATGAGAGAACTAGTACTCTTACCTTGGCTAAAACCGAGGAAGGAGTGTAGAGGCAAGACAGCACACTTTGGACATGTCCTAAAGTCTAAGTTCAAAGAGCAGAGCAAGAGAGGATGCTAAGGAAGAGTCAGTCATTAGTTCTTCCCTAGTTAACAGGTAGAAAGACCTGGCTTGATGTTGTAAGACGCTAGATTTGATCATGAAACATTTGTTTTGTTTGTCTTTTGCTGGTTTACCGAACAGGGAAATAGGTGCTTAGGAGGGCTATGATGATTTAAATCACGTTTCCTCAATAACGTGAAGCCAACAAGGGGGGGGGGTGCGACAAGACACAAGAATGATCACGAAGAAGCTTCCTCATGACTCAAATGACTTCCACTCTGCTTGCTCTTAGGTCTTTTGGAAAAGAAGTTTTGATGTACAAGAGACACACCACTAACCCACTTCTAACAGAATGCACACCAGGGAAACAGAATCTGCATAATTCTGGAACCATCTTACTCAGTTGGCATAGGCAGGGGTAGTTCCTGGCGATATAAAATCTACCATCCAAGCAGGCATGGAGAAATAATGCCAGAGCTAGTCATTCACAAAAAGAGAAATATCATGTTCTTCATATGACATTGGGTTATGTGGTCCAAGCAGAAAATAATTGTTCACCCTGTTAACTCGCTTACAAGTAGCTTAGGAGGCTGGCTACACTTTTAACCTTCGATAAAGTGAGCTACAATGATGGTATCTACTTTTTTGCTGCCAGTGCTAAGAATAGAGCCCCAACCATGTTTCAGGACGAGTGAAATGCAAGTGAAATGAGCTATCACTAGCTTTATAGGGTGCACGGTTCTACAATACTGGAAGTCAAATGAAGGGGCAAGTCTACTGTCACAGGTTTGAGGGTCTGGAGTTCCATGAGAAAGAGAATTGGGGGCACCAGGTTTCACAAATAAAATAAGCTAAAGGAAGGAGAATATGGTATCTGAATTTAAGAAGGCAAAAATGAGAGACAGGTGCCACCACCGTGAGAGGATGATTAAACCTCCACCAGTGTGTCTTCCTGAGAGACCGACAAATCATCTGTAAGGTGTTCCTTCCTGATGACCAGGCTGAGGAGAGACTTCCAGTGCCATCAGGCATCACTTAGGTAAATGGGTCACAAGCAGGCAAACATCGCCCCTTATACAAGATTTTGTTTCATGATATTGCAAAAAACCAGGGGTGGGCTACCACTGAGCTACATCCCCAGCTCTTTTAATTTTTTAAAATGTTCATTAAGTCTCTTAGGAGGTACTCAAACTTGGGATCTCCTTGTCTCTGCCTTCCAGGTTACTGGTATTACAGGTGTGCACCACCGTGCCTGTTCAAGATTCTGAAACATACTTTTATTTTTACCTTTTCTCATTCTCAGGACAATAAACGTTAGCTCAAGAGCAACATGAAATATACCAAGTATAGTCAAGTGTAGATATTGTTAGATTCTTTTGCAAGTCAGAAATGCGAATAGATTTTGATGGCTATTTCTGTTGAGTAACTTAGCTTCTGTGATGGTCACATGGCCCTTGTACACACCTGAAACTTGGAACATGTCTGGATTGCATGTATGTGAAGTCTGAGAAAGAGAGGGTGGGGTTCAGTTTCCTAACATCTGTTACTCATATGTGACCAAGACAGTCAAGAGCCACTGCAGAAGAGAGGGAAAACATGTCTGGTCCCTTAATCTGTTACTCATTACAAGCCTGATTTGTATTTTCAAGATCTTATAAGCATCCAAGGACTTAACAGTTGCATGAAGAAAGGAAAGGAAAGGAAAGGAAAGGAAAGGAAAGGAAAGGAAAGGAAAGGAAAGGAAAGGAAAGGAAAGGAAGGGAAAGGAAGGAAAAGAAAGAAAGAAAGAAAGGAAGGAAGGAAGGAAGGAAGGAAGGAAGGAAGGAAGGAAGGAAGGAAGGAAGAAAGAAAGAAAGAAAGAAAGAAAAAGAAAAAGGAAGGAAGAAAGAAGAACGAGAATGCATAAGAATTGCTTTTCCTTTGGGCTCTGGATATCTGGTTGATAACTAAAGCAGAACAGAACTTAGTCCTCATTTTCTATCTGTCTTCTGTATTATTTAAACTTTGTGTCCGATCCTGCTCATCTCTGCATGTAGGCATCTTCATCATTTATAGAATGTCTGTCTAAAAACTGGCAATACCAGCTTGATTATCTCTACATTTACATAATATATCTTACATCCTTTCAAGATTGAAGACATCAAATGATTTACAGGCATATTCAACTACCAATAAACACTCAGAGTCTCTAGTCATTGCCTTCAATTGACTGTCACCTTGAAATCCAAGACAACCTCCATAGAACTGAGACTGACACCAGAAGAACCATTCTCCTTATGGAGACTGCATTATGTGAAAGATTTTGCTGGAGCCACCTTGCAAAACCAAAGCTGAGGTAATGATCACGGAGAGTCTTCCTCGTTCCAGCAAATCCATAAAAACTGGACCTGTTCCTTAGGTAACAGCCAGCCCAATCCTTTCTGTCCTTCGGAGATGCGCCTCCTTTGGCTCCTGAAGCTGAAATCTCTTCCCTTTTTGTCCTACTAACTCTGCCTAATAAACCAGCCTATTCCTCTCTCTGGTGCTATGTGAAATGTCAAGAACCTGGATGGAGCAAGTTGAGGACCCCTCACACTTTTGCAGGACCTCCAAGAATGCCACTGGGTGACATAACAATACCTTCAAGAAGGAGAGCACTAGGCCATTTAGCATGGTCCTAGCATTTTCTGTCACTACTACATTGCTTTAGTTCCATAGTGACATTCAGGGGCTGGGGATATAGCTCAGTGGAATAAGCGCTTGCCTAGCAAGCGCAGGGTCCTGAGTTCGATCCCCAGTACCGCAAAAAAAAAAAAAAAAAATTTCATAGTGACATTCAGGATGAGTGGCTGCTCCAAATAGCTAATGCAGTGATATCCATTTTATACGGAATGATTTAATAGCCACAGGAACTTTGTATCATTACCCATAAAACCAATAATTTTAATTTTTTTTAAATCTTTTTTTTTTTTTTTTATTGGACTGGGGATTGAACTCAGGACCTTTTGCTTGCCAGGCAGGTACTTACTCCACTGAGCTATATCCCCAGCTTCCATAAAACCAGTGATGAAGTAAATGCATCTGTGGAAATGGTGTCCAAAAACCAGTTGTGCTTTCTGTCAGTATACAAACACAATTTTGGTTAAAGTATATATACACCCATGTGTACTTACAAAATATTCAATGCATGTTAGTAAATATCCATGGACTTGTTTAACACAAATAATAAGCTGAGTAGTAAAATGATACCAAGAGAACTTTATAAGGGGCAGATATAAAAATATTAATTCAATTTGGATGTAATTCTTCTACTTTTAGGTATTTCTAAATTGGTTTTAGTTTCTTAGAATGAATGAATCAGAATACCTCATGTATTGTTTTCTCTCATCTTTGTATACATCAAATGGCTAGAAAGCAACCATTAGTGACTGCTTTTTAGCACACTGAAAATGCTAATCAGTTCTTTTCAGGTTCCTTTCCTAACCTGCATCCACTCAACCTACTCTGCCTCTTCCCTGAACTACACAATAATTAGTACATTACTAGAATATCTACTACTAGCAGACATTTGATTATAATCACCAGCACCAATTTCAAATCCTCCAGTGTCATTCTTTCCAGAAGCTTCACGGGCCTAGGTCAATGGTACATGTTAAGCACTGGTATAATGAACTCTGTGCTAAGGTTGTGCATCTACATCTACAGGAACCAGTGATCTATGGTTTCCTGGGACAAGACCTGTGTTATGGTTGATGCATTGTGTCAACTTGGGGAATCTGGAGGTTTAACTGAGTGATTCAGCAGGAAGCTGGGGTGCTTACTTTGTAAACATCCTGAGCCTGTGGAAGAGGAGGGCGTGGAGATTGTGTGAGAGGTTCACGACCCCTGGGTGGGGGTAGGCTGTTTACAATGTAGGGGAGAAAAGGAGGCTGCTTGCAGCCATTCATCGCTTTTGGCTGGTTGGTTTTGCTGTGCTCTGCTGCCCTGAACAGTTTGCCCTCTGCCATGTGCCACTCTGCCTCTGAGCCAGCCAATTATGGCCTGAAACCTCCACAAACTGTAAGCTAAATAAACCTTTCCTTCCCTCATTTTGGGTGTTGGGTATTTTGTCTCAGCAATGAGAGAAAAGTAACCAGAACAACCTGAAAGAGTGTTATCTCCCACCCCAGTTGCCATCTTCTCTCTACTTTTGGATAGAATGACAGGAGTAGTCGTTCTTCACTAGGACCTTCTACTTTCAATTGTACAGTGAACCAACTGAAAAAGTATGAGACAACTTGAACCTCCTCTCTTTCAGGTGTGGGTGTCAGGTGTTGCGCCTCAGTCACAGAATGGACTAATACAGGAAAGTCTCGGGATTTTAATAGGGGAGGAATGTTGTTTTGCACAGGAATACTTAGCGAGAACTTTCCAATTTTCCTTTCCAGAGCACACGAGCAAACGAACGTTCTCTAGGACTTGTCCATTTTCTGTTTTCTGCACTGCATGTCACAGAAGTTTGCAATTGTTTTAAGATCTTGCAGACCTGATTCCCGGAAATTGCCAATCTATTTTCTTCTTCTGAGAAAGACGCCTCAGGAAGTTATTTTCACTCTTTAATTTTTCTTGAGACAAAGAGAATTAGCTTGCTGCTAGAAACAAAATAATTAAGTGTTCTACATTCCTCTATGCAGTACATAACCTAAGGAGAGAATCAATTCTTGCCCTCAAGGATCGTACAGTCTCTCTCAAAATACAGGATGTGCATTAACATTTTAATAGTGCAATAATTCTGTGGTGGTCTGAGAAATGCGTTATTTAATTGGACACAGACATCACATTTTACTCTAATGAAGACTTGTTGGCAGTGGGGATTAGCATTTGCCAGTGGAGAGCGACTGTGGACCTTGATATATGTGAGTACACCCACATAGAGTGGCCTTAACTGCACAGAGTACAGTTTTAAGGTATAACACAAGGGACAAGGGTAGCGAGTGAGCGGAGACCAGATCCATGCTCTATTTACTGTAGTTGGTATATTTGAAAGTATCGGAAAGTGGAAAATTAGTTACACACCCTCAGACAGGGAGGTGAAACGTTTGTGAATAGGAACAATTAAAAAAACCAACAATCTTGTTCTTTAAATTTCAGCTTGCCATCAAGTACTAATTAACGTTTGAAGATGTTCTTTGAAACATCATATGTGTGGCATAGAGTCAGTAAGCCATTATTTTGTCACAGTGGCACAGCTACTACGAAGTAGGTTTTGTAGGATTGTTTTAGTGAGAGATTTCATTTAATCTTCACAACACCAAAGTATTAATATGGCCTAAGATTTCTCAACTGATACTAGTGCCCAAGACTCCTTAGCTCTATCAAGACCTAACATCTCTGCTCTCGTCACTTTGTTATACGGTTAATCTCAGTCATAAGATTACTAGAATAGACCTGCTCTCATCTACACAAACAGAGCCGCACACAGGTATGCACACGTCTGAAAGCATCATAAATACAAACGGAGGTGAATCATATAAAACTTTCATTGCCGCAGCCTGTGTAAACACTTTCATTACACACAAGCATTTGAAAATCAAGATTTCGAACACTGTACAGAGACATTAAACCAATGAGTTGTAGAGCGTTCCCTCTTCAGAGATGCTGAGTTTTGGGATTCAAAACTCTGTGGTTTGTCCAAGATTGAGGAACAATGGCAAGAAGAGAACAAAGCTCCTCCACTCCGGAGCACGACATCTCTCGCTGAACTTCCCAGCCCCCCTGACAGTACCTTCAGTTTCCACGAAGGATCGCATTTTGTTTGTTGTTTCTCTGCTTGTCTTTCTTATTTTTACTGGCTTTGATGTCTCTAATCCTACTGATCAACGCAGGTGACCAAACTTTCATCCGTAATCTGTAGCATTCAAATTAAAGGAAGGTTTTATAGATTCTAGGATTTTCTGGGCACCTCAAATAAATCCTCCCTAGTCCCCTCATGAATGGATAAAACCATGAGCAGAGGGTGAAGTTAAATTGATTCCAATCAATGTACCACGGGGCAGCAAACGGCATTCACTGTCAGTCAACAAACAAACAAAGACCCGTTTTTCCACAGTTTTGAAATGAATCTCTTTATTAGTTTTACTTGTTATCCCAGCACTGGACCGTCAGAAGTGGATTTTTCCTAGCAGGGAGAAGGTGCTCGAGAGTGGCATGTCCTTCATTAGGTGACAAACAGCTTTTAGATTTCAGCAATATTCAGCTTCTTGTTGCTTCCTCCTACTATACACTTTTGAAATGTTACACTCTGGTCTTTGTTACATTAAGAACAAATAACTCTTTTTCACAGAAATTTCTACACCTCTTTAAAGAAAACAGATAAGATGGAAAAAACTGCATTTCTCCTCAGTCACATTAAACAGAAAGGTTAAGCCCGCGCTGACAGGAAAGATGTATTTGCAAGTGATTAGTTATATTTCTAACACAGTGCTTGTCTGTGTTCCCCCTTTGATGTTTAAACAAAGCTCTTGAACACACTGGGTTGTAGGCTCTGATGTTGATTTATAGGCAGAACTGAATTCCAAACACTAAGCCAGGAGGTAGGCTTTCATGAAAGGCGCAGGCTTTCCCCCTGCTGGTTAGTGCGACTAAGCAGTATTGTTTGGGGGCCTCAATCTGTCAGGACAGGTGTACGGTGGGGGTGTCCTTAAGGCACAAAGACCCAATCTATCCACAGAGTGCCGTTTTCTGCTGTATGGTACTCCTGGGTTTTAAACCCTTAGGAGAATCATTAACTGTGTTAAGACAAAAACAAAAGTGTGTTTGGTTTAACAAGGACCTTAGTACACCTCTACTTAGAAGGAAGGTATAGGACCCAGGAGAAAGAAGTTAAAGACAAACATGCAGGCCCATAGCAGATGAGATTCAGGCCAGGCAGCGCCAGTCCTAACACATGCACATGAGGAGGAATGGCGGAGCATCTTCCACAATGGGACCAGTGCCTAGCTGACAAGTGTGTCCCAGCTAGATGGAGGGTGGGGGTCCGGGCAGGGATGTAGGCGCTTAATGAAGCTATCTGGTTGGCAACAAAAGGATAAAATATTGCTCTAATAGAGATATTTGGTTAAATTAATAGAGGCATCACCATCTGGCCAAGCTCAGGGATGTATGAATCACTATAGTCATGAAGTGAAAGCACGTGTAACACTTCAGTCTGGTCAGACTTCATAAGATACATGGAACGCATGGAAACACACCATCAGAGAGAGACAGAGACAGAGACAGAGAGACAGGAGAGGGCTCTTAATTTATAATTGCCAGGAATATATCATTTTCACCTATACATTTGGTAATACATTTTCCAAATAATGGATGAAATTGTTTCTTTACATCCAGCCTATCTGGGTATTCTGAAAACCCAGAAATATAATAAATGTAAGTTTTGGGAATTCAAAGACTAGATCTTAAAAGCAAATAAATAGTCTAATAACATAAACTACTTTTTAAAAGACTGTGAAAAATATTTAAGAAATGGAAAATCTACAGCAATAGCACTAGCCAAGTTTAACTGCTTGTATATTTCATTCTGAATCTTTTTTTATTACTTGACTAGAAGGCAGGGGCTATAGCTCAGTGGCATATGGTTGCCTAGCAAGCACAAGGTCCAGAGTTCGCTTTCTGGTTCCAAAAATCACAAAAAACAATCCCCCCTAAAAAAAAAACCCCAACACACATCACTTGAATAAAAATACATCAACATATATATATATACAAATACGTACATATGTATACATATGCATATATATCCATATCGATAAATACATATTTATCAATATAAGGATGAATTTTGTTAAAGTTTTATTGCAAGTAAAATTTATGAAAAATTTTATAACTCCATATCAGTGGCAAAAAATTCATGATGAAAAGTTTAAATTTTTCTCAAGTTATAACATATGGTATCTTCAATATAGTAGATTTAAATAAGTATTTGTTTTTCAGGGATAAGTAATTTCATTAAAAATATGTAAAATTTTTATTACATACTCATTTTTCTCCTTGCTCCACTTTCCTTTCAACTCTAGCTAATCTATTTTTCCCTAATCTTGTTCTAATAATAACTAAAAATTACAAATCTGGACTCAATATTCAAAAGTTTTTTATTGCAAATTTGTTTTAAAGGGTTTATACCACGGTGCATGCTAACTCATACTTTCTTTATAGAGGAAAGTGAAGAAAAAGAATTTGCAAACACCCTTGTCTTCACTCAAAGGGGTCGGAAGATATAAAAACTTAAGCACCAGAAGACACCCTACTAAAGCCTTCCTGAATTTAAGATTTGTTATCCAGATACATTCACTCAAAACATTATTTTGAAACTTGCCATTAAATGCATATTTAAACTTAGTCCAAATTTAATAAATATGAAATAAACAATTATTGTTACATCTACTGTTATATGTGTCAGTATTTATGACCATATATCTTTTGTGTTTTGGCTCATTCTTAATGTTACTGCTTTTTCCTTTGACATTTTTAAGATACATACCCTCTAATCCAGGAGTCAACAAATTTGCACACAAGCCAAATCTGACATGTAATCTCCATTACATGGCCCTCAAACTAAAAATGGATCATACATTCTTTTCAAGTGTCAGAAAAAGAAACAAAAAATTGACACAGATCACATGTGGCTTAAAGAGCCTAAAATACTTATTTTCTGGATCCTTACAAAAAGAGTATGACTTCTGCTCTAATTCCCCCAGTAGTCTAGGCTAACAGTGTCTGAGTTGGTAGTAACAGTAAAGGTGTTGTCACTAGTACTATAAACTACAGAGATAAAAACAGCATATTCAGTGAAAACTACAAGACTCTGAAAAAGGAGATTGAAGAGGATTTCAATAAATGGAAAAACATACCATGCTCATAGTTAGGAAGAACTAACATTGTAAAAATGGCCATACTACCAAAACTGTTATACAGATTCAATGCAATTCCCATCAAACTACTGTTAACATACCTCACAGATCTAGAGAAAATATGCCTCAAATTCATCTGGAACCAGAAGAGACCCAGAATAGCAAAAGCAATCCTGGGCAATAAGGACAAGTCAGGTGGAATCACAATC
>PVLD010036797.1:0-10714 GCA_004027595.1 Dinomys branickii
AGGCGGGAGGGATCGAGCTGTCTGTATTCTCGGGGCGCTAGGACCCAGCAAATCTTTCTCTCCGCTCCCGGCTTTTGGGGCCCTCCGCGCGGCCCGTCCGACACGCGCGAAACGTGGGATTGCCGGGCGTCTCTGCCGCTAACAAGCCGATCTCTGTCGGGAGTCGCCGGGGGGCTGCGCCGGCTCGGGAGGTGGGAGGGATCGAGCCATCCGTGCTCTCAGGGCGTCAGGACCCAGCAAATCTTTCTCTCCGCTCCCGGCGCTTGAGGCCCTCCGCGCGGCCCGCCCGACACGCGCGAAACGTGCGATTGCCGGGCGTCTCCGCCGCTAGCAAGCCGATCTCTGTCGGGAGTCGCCGGGGGGCTGCACCGGCTTGGGAGGCGGGAGGGACCGAGCCGGCTGCACTCCCACGGCGCTTGGACCGAGCCAAAGTTCTTCCCCGCGTGGATCGTCCCTGGCTCCCAGCATCTGGGGCTTTCCCACGTCTCGCCCCGGCAGCCTGGTCCGCCCTACCACATCTCCCCTGGCATCTCAGAGAAATACGCCCAGTTTAAACTTCCCAGCCGAGGTCCCGGCATTCACGCTCGCCAAGTCTGTCTCGAGCTGGTGGTGTTTATTAAGGAGGTTCGCTCCCTTGCTGCTCACCTGGTCGCCATCTTCCCCAGATCTTCCGCATTTCATTTTTTTTGATGCTATTGTGAAAGGTGTTATTTCAGTAACTTCTTTCTCAGCGAATTTATTATTAGTTTTTTTTTCGTTTTTGTTATTAGTTTTTGAACATCATAGACTTGTATCCTGCTATTCTTCCAAATGGGATTATTAATTCTGGAAATCCTTTTTTGGAGTTTTTGGGGTCTTCTATGTAGTGTATCATGTCATCTCTAAATGGTGATATTTTTCTTCATTTCATATCCTTATTCCTTTTATTTCTGTTGTCTAATTGTTCAGCTAATGTTTCCAGAATATATTCAATAAGAGTGGTGATAGTGGCCTTGTCTTGTGCCTGATTTTAGAGTGCAATCTTTTTTTTTCAGATTTTGTTCATTTTATTTTTGTTGTGTAAGAACCATTATGTTGTACCTACTGTTGGAGCTTGAGTCTTCTGGACAGAGACTCTGGTATGGATTTTCACAAGATAGTTGGAGGGACGATCTGGGTATCTGTGGTGAAGTGAGGCTGGTAGCTCTCTGGCAGGTTGTATTTACAAGACCATCTGCATTTTGACAGCATATATATGTTCTGAAAAGAGGTGGGTAAGGCAGTTAACCACCATTACAAACAAAAGTATCAGTACAGAAGGGAGCCACACTATATTAGAAAAGGCATCACTATACTATGTGCTCTCAAAGGGGATCTACCAACCACAAATCTGTAAGAGGAAGTTTCCAGTGCCAGGATATCAGTTCAGCTGCTTGCTGAGATGCAAAGGCCCATTTGTGTCATGACTTGGTGCTTGGTAACATCTAGATGAAAACAAAAAAAGCATACCAAGAAGTTAAAGCATATATGATCAAAGTATGAGCACAACAGTGAGGTCAATGAACCACTCCAAATGGAATCTCTGTAGAATGTTAGTGGACAAGAGCTATAAAGTGGTACAGAGAAAACTGGAGATGGGGCAGCATAACATTTTAACATAAGACTTATAATGCTATTTCCCATTGTTACTTTTTTCTCATTACTGGAACAAAATATCCAATGCAAAAGTTAAGGAAGGAAAGGTTTATTTAGCTTACAGTTTGTAGAGGTTTTGGCCCATAGTCAGCTGGCTCCAGTACAGGGCGGCATGGCAGAGAGGCAAAAATTCACCGTAACAGAAGACAGCAAGAGCAGTAAAAGTAAAAGGGGTGGGCAAGCCTCTTTTCCTCCCTTATATTGTAAGCAGGGAACCCGCCCATGGGTGTAGCACTCACACCATCTCCGTGCCCTCCTCTTGCAGAGGCTCAGAATGTTTACAAAGTGAGGACCCTAGCCCACTGGAAAGTCACTTAGTTAAATTTCTAAACTTCTCACGGTGACACAATGAATCAACCATTACAACAGGCTGGAACGTAAACAGCCATACCTAGACATCTCCTCTACACCCTAGGATGTAGAACTGTTGGGTTACTTAGGCTGCTGAGTGGCTCAAATTGACAGAATGTACCAACCATTACAACACTGTTATATTAGAACTATGGAATTTGTTATTATTTCTGAAATGTTTTCTAGTTTTTCTTAGTACAGAACAACCTTTTATTCAGTCATAGCCACCTTAATCTAATTACAAGATATTGAATGACATAAACTTTTACCCAATAATAATCTTTTAAGAGAATGTTACTTAACAAGAATGCATTGCTTTTACTCAGGTTATTCAACAATTAAACCCATTTTTTGTATCATTTTGACTGACAGGTAACCTGAGCAGAAACATGGCATTAGTCCTAAAGGTACCATTTGTCTCTATTTATATCAGCCATTGATAAGCAAAACCTTAAAAGAAATCTTAAAAGAAAAGCATTGAGCTCCAAAGACCATATTTGATTTTAAACATAGTAACTACAGGTGTTGTAACTAGTTACTGGTATAGACTGGGCAGGCAATTTTCCAGGAGGTCTTTTAGAGATCTATTACAGTCTGGATAAGTAGCCAGGGTGTGGTATTCCAGGGATCCTCATTGGGTTTTGAGAATCTCTAGGGGCATTCATCAAACCAGTGGAGTTCTTGGCAGGTCCTGCAAAGAGTTGGAGGAATTTTATCTCTCTTTTCTGCGTGCCTTAAATTTGGGGAAATCTTTTTTGAAATGTCTCCTTTGCTTACAGAACCTACCTGAGTTGTCTGCAAAGCCCTCTTTCTTACCAGGATGGCCCACAGGGGCTGCTATCAGCTGCCTGTGTTGTTTGTTTCTCCTGCTGAACTTCTTAATATCTCTGGAAAAGGATTTTGGTGGCCTTTCTTAACAGGGTATCTACATGAAGTCCTTTCTTATTATATCCTCTACACGAGTGACCAGTGGAAATTTTTAGAGAGGAATATATCTTTTTTCCAGGAGAATAGACTTTCTCTATCTTTTTATTCATTTTTATGGGCTACATGATATCCATTGCCCATTTGAACTGCCTCTGGCAGTTTGGTCCTGCTTACCCCTATAGAGTGTCCCAATAAACATAAGATCACACCTTCCCAGATTAAATAAAATAAATGGGTGAGCCTGTCAAAAGTTGGTGTATATTGGTCAAGGTCATTAGCAAAACTTCCTAGGTCCTTCATTTTTATCTCTCCCAACACTTTCTCATGATTATAGAGGGGAGCAACTTTCTAGGGGCTATATTAGCTGGATAGAATATCTCTACATAGAGTGGAGACGAATCTTGGTCCCTTTCCTCTGATGGTGCTTTCCCTCAGGGGACAGACTTAACCATTAAAGGAGCAGGACCTACTGAACAAGTGGCAGTCCATTCAGGATAGTCGCAGAGAATCAAATGTTGGAGATAAGGAATTTCATTTATGAAAGAACCAAATGGTGGAGACAAACAATTTCATTGTATGTCTTGTCTGGCTTATAAAAATGAGACCTAACTGGGTAATAGCATTGTAATTTAGGGTTCTCTCTGGTGGCCATTGCTTTGTATCTTCCAGGAGGTAGAGGGTCCATGTCTCTCTAGAATAAAATATGAGAGATTTTCCTTAAGAGTCTGGGGTTCTATTTCTTCCCAGGGTTTATTTAGGCACTCTAAAGGTGGCCAGGAAGTATGATAAATTTTCAACCTCATTTTATGTCAGAAAAAAAGGAAAACAAAAATCTATCCATGCTTAGCCTCTGTGTCCTAGGAACTTAGCCCCAAAACCTATCAGGTTAGGATATGAGGTTATTGTTTTGTCTAGTGTAATGCAAATGAGAGCCATTTATTTGAGGTACTAGGGACCTAGTTTTCTAATGTTTTAGGAGACCTTCTCAAAGAAAGCCAGTAAAATGACTGTGTTAACTTCCAGCAACAGAAAAAAGACGACAAAGAAACCAGTGACAAATGGAAGTCACTTATCCTGGGACTTTACTAGAGATCAAATATCCTAGTACCTCCTATTAAGCTGGGGAGACAGCTCTCTGTCAAGTGTCCCTGAACAGAGAATCTCAGAGTGGCCCTGTTTGAGGCATCTCCCGCCTCCTGCAGGGACTTGTTGATGTTAATGTCTCGACTTCTCAGATGTATGTAATTTAAAGAAACTCTCTCTTTTTTGGGCCCTAGTAGGACCATCAGGGCCAAATCATGGAGGCTTTCAAAAGTCTTGCAAGGAGATTTGGAAAGTGTGAGGTGAAGCAGGTGCTTAAATTAGGTCTTGAATGGCTGGGTCTCTGCCAATATTTTAAGATGGACAAGTTAGTAAAATCTCCCGTAGTTGAACCAAATGAAAGGTTTGTTTGACATTGTCCTATCAATGATCCAAACAGGTTTTAATGTCCTTATGCAAAATATTTCAGATTATTGGTGATGACAAATGAAAGGGAGTAAATTTTCTTATCTAGAGTAAGTGGGTGTGGAAAATCTAAATAAAATTTACAACCAAAATTGCCTGCTGGTAACCTGACAGAAGGAACAACTAGCCATGGGGAACTTTGCCCAAAGAATAATTTGTCCCTGTGTATGAAAGAAAAAAGTTAGAAACAGTCTGAAAGAAATGTGCTCCTAAAGTCCCTGTTGCCACTGTGTGGGCAGAAGTGCCATTTGTGAGTGGGGCAGACTAATTTATCTGGTTTTCTTCATTTGTAAGATCCAGAGTAACAGTTGCTAAAAAGAAATTAAAGACCTAGATTTCTAGACAGAGAGCATGATTTGCCACGATTCCTGATTCCCCTCCCCATATCCACTGGCATAAATGTGGGTCCACCCCTTACTCATAACCAAGGCAATACCTCTGGGCAATAGGTGTCCCAGCAGTTAAGTGGACATGCTACCACTTAGCACAATGAGTCCACTATAACTCCATTATGGTTGGAAATGAACTCATTACCCTATCCCAGGGATCTCCTATCATTTGACACAAGAGGCCCAGCCAGAGAAATTCTGCCATGATAGTCTTGGTAGGAAGTTTCTCTGGTAAATGGGCTGAGAAGAGGATGAGTGTCCTGCTGCATTCATTGCCATCTAGGCTGGGAATACTGACAGTGTCTGGAAGTCTTTGGTGGTCTTCCCATACCAGGAGATTTGGTGCCAAATGTTCCATTAGGTAGGGGTCTGGGGACCTAGGAGTCTCTTGTTGGATGACCCTCATTCCTCTGGCCCATGTCCTCACTCTAGTGAGGAATGAGAGTGGGGTAAGACTGAGTCAAAAACCAAAGATCCCTCTGGTGCAGAATGAGGAACTCAGAAATGAAAGCAGTGTGAAGCAGAGGTTTATTTATAAGATGGTGAAGGTGGCAGTAAAGCTGCTGAGCAACAAGTGCCATGGCAAGGAGAGCTCAAATGAGACTCTCAAAATGGGGTCTTTTCTCTGCCCATGCTAATAGGGCTTCTAAGCCAATCAGAGTCTTAGCCTGTGTTGCTGGGTGGGTTATGAGACCTTCACTGATTGGTGTGTTCTAGCTGATTAGAGCCTTAGCCTTTATTTCTAGGGCGGGATGTAGCTGGGATGAGGTAATGGTCATGGGTCTAGGGGCCTTCCACAAATGCACGCAAGATGGTCCTTAAAAATATCTGATCCATACCAGCAAATGTTTCAGAAAAGGCAATTTTCCGTAAGTGGGTGGTCATTTCTATAACTGTCTGCCATGTCAGCCATGCCATATTAGCCACTGTATGCCCTATGTCCCTGCCTATGTCCCCTTCTTTACTGTCCCTACAAATTGGTGTTGAACTTTATCAAGTGTTTTTCTGCATCTACTAAGATGATTATGCAGTTTTTGTGCTTGGTTATATTAATGTGTGTTAAAATTATTGTTTATGTTGAACCATCCTTGCATTCCTGGAATGAATCCTACCTGGTCATAGTGTATAACATTCTTGATGATTTGCTGCTTTTTGTTTGCCAGTTATCTTATTGAGGAGCTCTGCATCTATGTTCATTAAGGACGTTGGCCTGTAGCTGTCTTTTTTGGTTGGACTCATCTTTGGTTTTAATATCAGGGTAAAGCTTGCTTCCAGGCATGATTTTGGGAGCTTTGCTTCCTTTTCAATTTCATTAAAGAGTTTGAGGAGTAGTTTGAGCCAGGGGGAGACAGCTCTCTGAATTTCTTGTAGAATTCAGCAGTGATTGTGTGAGGACCTGGGTTTTTCTTTGTTCGTAGTTTTTAAAAAAATTCTTCAATTTCACTGCATTACATTGGGTTATTTAGGATATTTGTGTCTCCTTGACTCAGCTTTGGTAATTCCTATGTATCTAGGGACGTGCCCATTTCTTTAGCATTTTCCATCCTATTCAAACGTAGATTCTTGAAGTAGATATTATTGATCTGGATTTCTGCCGGATTCACTATAATTTCACCCTTTTAATTCTCAATTGCATGAATTTTGGATTTTCCTCTTCTTTTGATAAGGTTGGCTAAAGGTTTGTTGTCTATGTTACTTAAATTTTTAAAGCACTAACTCTTTGATTCATTGATTCTTTGTATTGTTTTCTTTGTCTCAACTGCATTCATTTCTGCTCTTTATAATTTTATGCCACATAGGTGGTTTGTGTTTAATTAACTCTTTGTTTTCCAGAAGGTTGAGACTCAACGTAAAGTTATTTGTTCAAGCTCACTCTGTTTTCCTGACGTGGAATTCACTGCTATGAATTTTCCTCATAGGACTGCTTTCTTTGTGTTCCATAAGCTCGGGTATTTCCTACGGGCATTATCATTTAATTTTATAGTAGAATTTCTTCTTTAATTTGATCTAAATTGGTTGTTCAAGAGGATGTTATCTAATTTCCATGTGTTTATGCAGTTTTTATGGTTTCTTTTTCAATTGAAGACCCACACGGAGCTATCAAAAACAATCCTAAAATACATATGGTACCAGAAGAAACCCAGAATAGCAAAAGCAATTCTGGGCAATAATGGTAAGGCAGGGGGCAGCACAATCCCCAATTTAAAGTTATACTACAAAGCTATTGTGACAAAAACAGCATGGTACTGGTAAACAAAAGCAAAAACAAAACAAAACAAAACAAAAAACCCCCATAAAAACAGACCCAAGGATAAAAATAACTGAATAGAAGATGCAAAAAAAATTCCAATCAGCCTCAGCTACCTAATCTTTGACAAAGGGGCCAAATGTCTTTGCTGGAAGGAAGATAGCCTCTTTAATAAATGGTGCTGGGAAACCTGACTTTCCACACACCAAAAACTGAACCCAGACTCATAGCTTTCACCATTCACTAAACTAATATCAAAATGGATCAAAGATCTAACTAATAACAGAAACAATCTGCTAGAAGATAGAACAGATAAAACTCTAGAAGACATGGGTGAAGGCAAAGAATTTATGAATAAAACTGATTGCACTGGAAAATTAAAAAGAATCAGCAACTAGGATCACGTAAAATTATTATTATTATTATTATTATTATTGCTATTGTTATTATTATTTTGGTACTGGGAATAAAATTCATAACTTCACTCTTGCCAGGTAGGTGCTGTGACACTGAGCTATATCCCTGGCCATATTAAATTAAAGAGCTCTGTACAGTATAAGAAACCATGAGTAGAGTGAAAAGACAACTCACAGAATGGGAAAAAATTTTTATCAACTACTCATCAGACAAAGGACTAACATCTATAATACATAAAGAGCTCAAAAAGTCAGAGCCCCAAATCTAAGGACAAAATCCAAACATAATAATCTGACATGAACAGGCACTTCTCAGATGAGGAAGTATCAACAGCAAATGAACATTCGAAAAATGTTCAACATCACTGGCCATGGGAGAAATGCAAATTAAAACCACACTTAGGGACTTCTGGAAAGATGGCGACCGGTGAGCAGCAAAGGAGCGATCCTCCTTGATAAACACCACCAGCTCGAGACAGACTTGGCGAGCGTGAATGCCGGGACCTCGGCTGGGAAGATCAAACTGAACGGGTTTCTCTGAGCTGCCGGGGGAGATGCGGTAGGGCGGCCCAGACTGCCCTGGAGAGACGCGGGAAAGTCCCAGACCCTGGGAGCCGGAGACGCTCCATGCGGGGAGGGGGCTTGGCTGGGTCCGAGCGCCCTGGGGGCACAGCCAGCTTGGTCCCTCCCACCTCCCGAGTAGCTTTCCGGCGACTCCCGACAGAGATCGGCTTTGTAGCAGCGGGAACGCCCGGCAGGCCCACATTTCGCGCCCATCGGGCAGGCGGCGCAGCCTAGACCCTCGGCAGCCGGCGGTGCGTGGCCAGGGCGGCGCGAGGAGCAGAGGAGCGGAGGATCCCGCTCGCCCCCCCAGACCCGGAGAGCGCGAGGAAACAAGTGGCTGCGAGCGGCGGATCGCGAGCATAGCACAAAAAGCTGGCACCTTGGAACCTTCCTGCCTGCAGCGACTCCGAAAACGGGTGAGCTATCTGCGCTCGCGACCAGATCACCGAGTGGGGGAGGAGATCCATCCCTATACCTGCAGGGAACCCTGGGAGGGCGGGGGAGCGGTCTTACACACCTCACCCAGGTCTCTCGCTAGGGAGTAGCTAACCAACATCTGCACAGCCTTTTAAGCGGAACTCTCAGCAGAAAGCTTAAGGGACATTCCCCCAAAGAAAAGTCATTGGAGCAGCCTCTGCAGCAGACCTTTGCCTGCTGAACAGCCTGGGGAATCTATTGCTCAATATTTTGAATCTGATACGCAAAAAAGGGAAGACAGAAGAACAAATCTCAGCAGAAAGCTTAAGGGACATTCTCCCAAAGAGAAGGAATCATTGGAGCAGCCTTTGCAGCAGACCTCCACCTGCTGAACTGCCTGTGGAATTTATAGCTCCACATTTTGAATCTGATACCCAAAAATGGGAAAATAGAGGAACAAAACGCAGTCGCAAAACTCAACCCCACCCAGAACAAGTTTTGAATGTGAAGATACAGGGGAACCAGGAAGTCTCATAACTTCAAGATATGAAACTATTGCATCCGAAATGAAACAACTCCAACAGGCCATGAAAGAGCTTAAAGCAGAAATAACCCACATACCAGCAATGATATCTCAGATAAAAAACGAGCTGAAAACAATGATGGAAGAAATGTTCCATTCACACAGACAAGAAATAGACAAAAGTCTAGAAGAAAATAGGAAAACAAATCGAAACCTTACAAGAGCAATTCAGGAATGAATTACCAAGAATGAAACAGATCCAAAGAGAATGCCAGGCTTTGAAAACTAACGCTGAAAGCATGAAAAACCGTTTAAATGAAACCGAAGAAAGAATTTCAGAACTTGAAGACAGCATGGCAGCTTATGAGCGTGAAAGGAAGAATCTCGTGATATCATCAAAGACACAAGAAAAGTCAATCCAACAGCTGCAAGATGAGGCAAAACGTAACAATATTCGAATTATAGAAGTGTGTGAAAGAGCAGGAGATCTCACAAACGATATAAAAGGAATATTTGCTGAAATAATAGCAGAAAATTTCCCAAACAAGCTAAAAGATTCTGAAGTTCAGTTTAGCGAAGCATATAGAACACCAATGATCCATAACACAAAGAAAAACACGCACAGGCATATAATAATCAAGATCACAGATATCCAGCAAAAGAACACAATATTAAAAGCTGCCAGAGAAATGAAACAGATCACCTATAAAGGAAAGCCCATCAGAATCACGGAAGATTTCTCAACGGAAACCATGAAAGCGAGAAGAGCTTGGAGTGAGATACTACAGATTCTGAGACAAAACAACTTCCAACCCAGACTGATGTACCCTGCAAAATTATCCCTCAAATTCAATGGAGAAATAAAATATTTCCACGACAAAGAACAACTGAAGAATTTCATGAGTGCCAAACCAGCATTGGAAAAAGCACTAAAAGATATTCTAGACAGAGAAAAAAGAGACCACAATCCCAAGAACAGATATAGAACTAACTCCCTAAACAGAACAAATAATTAAACAGTCAGCAAAAGAAGGAAAACTTCAAGTAAATAACATGATTAGAATAAGCCAACATATAACTATGATAACCATTAATGTAAATGGCCTCAACTCAAAAGTGAAAAGGCAAAGATTGGAAGACTGGATTAAGGAACACAATCCAACGATATGCTGTATACAGGAAACACATTTTACTCAAAAAGAAATCCATAGGTTGCAAGTTAAAGGTTGGAAAACAATTCTCCATGCAACAGGCCCCCAGAAAAAAGCAGGGGTAGCTATTATGTTTGCAAACAATGTAAACTTCAAACCAAAAATAATCAAAAGAGATAAAGAAGGCCACTACATACTAGTTAGGGGAAAGCTGCAAGAGGAAGAGGTACCGATTCTAAACATTTATGCACCTAATAATGGAGCACCTAACTTTACAAGTCAAATCTTGACAGACGTAAAAAATCAAATAACTAATAACACTATTGTAATAGGGGACCTAGATACCCCGCTGACGCAAAGAGACAGGTCAACCGGACAGAAACTTAGCAAAGAAATAAGAGACCTGAACCAAAAGTGTGAACAGATGGACTTAGTAGATGTTTACAGAGTGTTCCACCCCACAGCATCAGAATACACATTTTTCTCAGCTGCACATGGGTCTTTCTCCAAAATAGACCACATTTTAGCCCATAGAGCATATCTACCTA
>PVLD010036798.1:0-10715 GCA_004027595.1 Dinomys branickii
TTTTTTTTTTTTTTTTGGCGGTACTGGGGATTGAACTCAGGACCCTGCGCTTGCTAGGCAGGCGCTTATTCCACTGAGCTATATCCCCAGCTCCACATGGTCTGTGTTAATATAGTTTCAAATCCTAAACCTGGCAGCAGGAGTTAACAGACTATCACCCAGGGCCAGAGCAGGTCCATGGCTGTGTCTCTAAAAACACCTCAATGGAAACACAGCCTGGCTCTTGGGTTCACACTTCACAGAGGGAGAACGTGTCACTGCCGCAGAGATGACACCACTCCCTCAGCCCAAAACATCACACTGTGCTGCAGAGTGTGTGTTACTCTCTGCTAGAACACCAATGAGCCAAAATACTGAGCAAACTACAGGAGTGAATTACAGCTCTCCTCGGTGCACATTTCCCCTTCTGCCGCCCACTGACCACGCTGTGTGAGCTGGGACCTCACTCTCTGTAGTGCAGCTTACCCTGGTCATTTCCTCTTGATGCTGATGTCTCAGACGGGCTTTTTTTGTTTCGTGCAAATTCTGCAGCGTACCCATCTCCTTCTGATGGTTGTCCAGCTCTTGGTTTTGGGCCTCTTCAAGTTTCTTAAGAATTGATAACAAAGTCAATCACATTGGTGACCCACACATTTCCCTAAGCTATTGACAGTGTTGCCCAAATCTACATTATGCAGATTATTTCTCTGATCCCATTAAAGCTGGAAAGAATTGACACACAGTCCACAGAGTAGCACAGTTCTGCAAGAATTCACTCCCTTCTTCTTACACCTCAAAAGAAGGATTTTAGCCAGGCGTGGAACCGCACAGCGTAAGCACAGCGCGCTGGAATGCTGAGGCGGGAGATGGGACACTCTGTCCCAGCCTGGGTGTCTCAGTGAGCACCTGCTGCAGAACAGACAGTCTGGGGATGTAGCTCCGTGTGAAGGCTCTGGGTGCAAATGTAGTACTTCATGGAAAAATATGTTTTCCTGGTTTAATGAGGAAACATCCACCAGGGTTGTTTCATCTTTTGACACAAAAGATGAGGAAAAGCATCTCTGCCTTGGGACCTGTAATCTCGCCCGCGCTCTTCCAACCACAGCTCTCCGCGCTGCCAGCGGGAGTCTGCACCTGCTGTGCCCCCGCTGTGCTCCTGCTGGGCCTTTCCCTGAGGTCCGTGGAGCTCCCACCCTGCCCACCATGATGCCTTGCGACCAAATGGAGGGGACCCGTCTGTCCTGGAACCTGGATCTTCCCTGGCAACGCCATGAAAGCTTCATCCTCCTATGTCTGCTCTCGCCGTCCTGAGGACCCCGACCCTGGTCCGTGCCTGTGCTTCCAGACCCCAGGGTGCTTAACTCCTCCTTCAGCCCTGTACCAGACCCCTGCACCTTCGATAAACCTCCTGGGCTTTACTTAGCGGGAGATGGTCTTTGTTGCTTGTAACCGGGAATCCTGACCGATGCTTAGCAGCTATTTTCTGAGATGCAGAGTCAAGTGTGTGTTCAATCCTAAGCACTCCTGTGCCAGCACTTCCCACTGAAACCTTGAACAGCCCTACGAGGTAGCTGTCAGGATGCCGCCTCCGACACAGAGAACAGGGCGGTCAGTGACTTCTGCCATTGTCCTTCAGCCCTGAAACCTGGAAACTGCAGCAAACTTGGAATTCGGGTCTAATTAAGGTGGCTTCATGATCTACAGTAGAGACAGAAGACTTCCCAGGTATTTTGGAAGCAGAGATATCTTAATGCATGTGCTTTAACTTTCTGCAGTGCTGGCATTCAGGACCTCGGATATGCTATTCGAGCCCCCCAGCTCTGACCCACATCCCCAGGTCATTTCATCTGCAGACAGGGTCTCATGAATTCACGCAGCATCACCTTGAAGTTTCCATTCTGCAACCTTAGCATCCTAAATAGCTGGGTGATAGGCGAGGGACACCAGCAGACACTTGTATGTGTTTTCTCCCCATAAGGAAGAAAGAGGACTCAAAACAGATAAAAACTGGGTGTCACACTGTATAGAAAAGTCCTTCAGTCACTGAAACCTTTACTAACTTAGGCCTTGTAACGCACATGCTGAGGCACAGCCAGCGCCAGCAAGCAGCAGTTCGACCCACCTTGATGATGTACTGCAGCTTGCAGACTTCACCTCCATCAGCGCGGTGTGCTCCCTGGGCCTTACAAGGTTTTAAAAAAGAGAATTAGAACATCAGTGCACCAATCTTCTTGTAAAACAAAAGGTCACAGACTTTATTAATAGCTACTTTTCAAAAAGGAGGAATGATTCATGAAAGCCAAGCACTTTGCACAGAAGCCCGGGCCGTTACAGAGCAATGCATAGCAAGTAAAAGCTGCTCGATGCAAGCGCCGGCCAACTAACTGGGGAGCAGCAGTTTCACAAATGACTAAAGTTAAGATACACAAAACCCAGAATATTTTAGTAGGGTAACAAAATGTGAGTAGGATAACCAAACCACTTTCTAAAACAACATTTCTAATGCTATAAGTAACATAGTAAAAACGTTTCTAAAAATAATTTTCAAAAACTCTCTCACTATAGAATCCTGCTTGGTTTGACAAGAAAATAACACAACTTCCGGATTCTACCCTGTCCTTGTAAACACGTCTTAACTGAAACCCAGTAACTGTGTTTGGAGGGGTCCCCCACATGAAGGAAGGTTTCAATTCACCGGCCCTTGTGTTGCTTTCAAGCCAGGGCCATTAACATTATCATCTCAAACATGTACCATTTCTTTGTGGTGAGAACATTCGAAACTTTTTCTTCTAGCTGTTTTGAACAACACTATACATTACTATCTATAATCACTTTCTTGGGCAAAAGAACAGCAGAATTTACTTCCTCTAACTAACTACAAGTTTGTCACATTGACAAAGCCCCTCCCTCCCCACCGCCCTCCTGGCCTCCAATAGGCATGGGTCCTTCTTTAGACACATTCACTTGATGAAATGTTAATGTGACAAATGCTGATCTAGAACTGAGAAAACAGACAGAACAGTGGGAAGAACCCAGGACTTGGAGTTAAGAGATGCATATTTGAAGCTTAACCACTGGCTCAGTGGATAGTAACTTTTAGTGTCCTTATCTGCAAAGAGAGGCCATAAATACTTCACGCAGTTACTAAGGATAATATAATATACATAGGTAGTGACAATTTAGGTGGAAGCATCTCAGAAAAACTACAAATATTAATTTTTATGGTGACTTTCTTATTTGCTAGAAAATTAAGCCTCCTAAAAACCCCAGCTTATGCATTTTTCACCCTTATAATACATGTCTGTCATATACAAGGCATTCAAGATATGCTCATGTGAACACACCAAACCTGGCCTCCTCCCTGTAAAATCTCACCCTAAGCAACGTTTCTTAAAATGTGTGGCTCAGATGATCAAAATTACCTGGGAATATTTGTTTGCATGTAGTTTCTAGCCCCTTTAATCACAGTCTCTCTCTCAAGGCTGGACATGAAATCTAGAACATTATCAACTTCTCCAGGTCATTCTTCCAACAAAACTCAAGAATCACAATTGTTTTGTGAAAAATGGGACAGATGCGCACCCTGTTTTGAGCACTGGGAATGTGAGACAAGCAGGCATTCTGAGTTGGCGAGCTCTGTCCTCTTCAGAACTAGATTTCATTCACAAAAAGATAGACAGCAGGCCAGGCACTGTGGCCCACGGTTGTAATCCCAGCCTTTGGGAGGCTGAGGCAGGAGGATCGCTGCAAGTTCAAGGCCAGCCAGGGCTACAAAGTGAGTTCAAGGCCTGCCAGAACTGCACAGTAAGAACCTGTCTCCAAAAGACCAAACAAACAAAGATAGACATGAATCTCTTTACTTCTAAACTGGATTTTTTTCCTTCTTGTACTGATTAAATGAAATCCAAGTGAGTGACCTACCAGTTTATCCCAAGTCTCCTGTCTACTAACAAACTCCAAAGAAGTCAAATCTGTTAGGAAAGATGAAAAACATCCCTTGGAAGAAAGCTTAGCGCCCCTAGTAGGGAGTATTTCATTCCTAGTGCATGAGAACCAACACGAAATAGTTTTGCATATTTATGACTGGAATTACCAGATTTTCACTGTACCCTCCCTAGAGCTAACAAAACCTCACACGACTCCAAGGGAGCCATGTCACACAGCGCCTCGGCACGTGGTGTCCCCACAGAGAATCCTGGGAGTCTCCAGGGGGAAGGTGACAACTCAAATCAGGTCCTCAAAATGGATTTGCTGCTTAACAGTTTTTTGAAAGATTTTCTCCAAATATTTTACAGCAAAGCAAACTGAAGCTGAGAGAAAAGCAAGTGAGCAAAATCACTTAGCCACTGGCTGGATCAGAAGCACAGCACAGGGTTTCCATTCCTTCCTCCAGGAGAATTTCTGATCCCAGAAGCTCCACAAGTCACTTCCCGGACAGCACCGCTATCTGCGCTCGCTCCTAGGTTTCAAACTCACGCAGATTTACCTACCTGGGCAATGTGCCTCCAATGGCACACATCAGATTCAAGTCTTGATACTTGATTTGTCAGTTGGTTAATTTTTTGCTGACAGGAAATCAGGTGTTCAAAGTCCATGTCCTCGTCATAGCCACCTGCAGCACCGTGATGGGTCCCATAAGTGACAGAAGATGACTCAGTGGGTGCTGGTGCACTGCTGGCCCCTGTGGGCACTGCCTGGGCAGCTGGCTGCAGCTTTAGCAGCTCGTCCTGCAGTGCACCCTGTCTGGCCTTGAGAAGGCTGATTTCGACCTATAAAATCCAGTGTTAGAGGAGGGGCTTTACAAACCACAGCTGGCCTTTTGACAGATTCATAATATTAAAAGGTAAAACGATTTCTCTAAAATCATCCAGTAATTGTACTCCGCTAAGCAAATCAGGTCTTCTCTAATGTCCCAATTGTGAGATCTTTATTTGAAAAGCAAACATAATTATCATCACTAAAGCACAGATGTTTTAAATAACAGGAAGACGGAAATTTCACATATATGTTAAATACGGCAGGTGAATCCTCAATGAATCAGGAGTTTGCTGTCTTCTGTGGAGAGGGGCAGAGATAACTTCTTAGGGCTGTGTCTGCAGCCACCCAGTTTCCAGTAAGAAGCGAGTGAAGCCGGGAAGTCTGTGCACTCAGGAGCCTCCTCACAGCATCTGCGGCGGGCAGAGTCGCCTGGAACTGGGGACGACTGCACTTAGGCTTCAGATGCACCGGGAATCAGGGTCCCTTGGTACTGACCTGCACGGCGCAGCTAGAAGAACGCTTGGGTTTATAAACTCAGTCTTTTTAGATAGGGTAGAGCAGTGTGCCCCTGGTTATTAGCTAGAGTCTCAGAAGAAAGTAACAGAGCTGGGCGAGGTGGTGCACACGCGCCCTCCAGCCCGCTGGGCACTGAGGCAGGAAGATTGCATCTGAGCGCACCCAGGACAACTTTATAAAACCTCGTTTGAAAATGACAAATTCCAAAAAGGGTCGGGTTAGAGCTCAGTGCCAAAGACCTGGATTCAGTCTCTAGAGCCAGAAAAGAAAATGCAGTGGAACCTCGGTTCACAAGATTAATTTATTTGACAATTCTGGCACGGACGGTATTTTTGTGTTCCTGCTGGAAAGATGGCCAAGGTGGTATTCCTCACCCGATGCAGAATTCACAAACACAAACAAAGGTTTGCCCAGCACTTCTGTTGCCAAACCAAGTGATCACACACAAAAGCATCCGGGTACCCCGTGTTCATGCGCCACCGTAACGCTTTGAAGGCAGGCCCAGCTTTAACATCGGCACAGACGGGCCACGGAAAATCCAGCCTTGTTTGGAGAGAGAACAGCACACAAATTCTGAAGCCCTGAGCAGAGTTTGGACTTCACATCAGCAATAACAAGTCAGACACCAGAAGAAACTCCGAGCACAGGAGCTCCGGGACGCCACGTCCCTTCTTTGTGAAAGCTGCTGAGATCACACAGTAAGGGGTCCAGACAGATTGGTGGGAACTCCAACTCATCCATAAGGCACCCGAACCCACAGACGACCATTTATCACCTGGGAGACAGGAGACATGCAGCCTATTTCTGCAAGTGTACAGCTAAGCAATCAGACTAACACACCCCAAGCTCTTTTATGCTGAACTTCAGAACAGGGCTTTCTGACTAGTGATCCTTCTTATATATTATTATTATACTACTCAGACTTCATCCATTTTCCCCAAAATAATCAGACATAGATTATGTCTTTGGGGACTACAAATATCATAATAATGGCAGCCAAAAGATTCAGAGAGTCTCAGATCTGTAATCGTGTATTATCTTTCATCCTAGTAAAAACAACTGAAGTTCATTTTGTTTCTTTGTTGGTTTGTTAATTTGTTTGTCATTTTGGAGACAGGGTCTCGCTATGCAGTTCAGGCCGCCCTTGAGCTCAGTTTGTAGCCCAGTCTCAAACTTGGGAGGATCCTCCTGCCTCAGCCTCCGAAGTGCTGGAATTACAGGCGTGCATCACCTCACCCAGCTGAAGTTCATTTTTTTCAGATGTAGTTTCAACACAAAAAACTGGCATCTTACAGTAGACATTTACATCAAGTGGTAGAGCTACAGCAATACAAGCTTTACAAACAACAACAAAATCATTTCTAAACTTCAATGTTTCAAGTGTCCTCTAATACCAACAGTGACGTAGAAGGTAAAAGGGCAAAATGTTTCACAGCAGTGTTTCCACTTTGGGGTAAACATCAAAAGCACCTAATGAAGCTTCTGCAGATTACCCAGAGCCACTTCCTAGTACACTGCATTAGGATCTTGAGTGGGGTATGGTGGTCCACATATGTGATCCCAGCATTCAGGAGGCTGAGGCAGGAGGATTGCTCAGTGTCTTGGACTACACAGCGAGTTCAAGGCCAGCCTAAAATACACAGTGAGATCCTATCTTGAAACAAACAAACAATACAAAATACCCATTTCAAACTTAAAGAAAACAAAAACATTCATAAAACACCAGGTCAGTTACATCATGCTAACAGTATTAGTCCATGGAAAATCAGCTACAGGGCAGGATAACGAATACCACCACTTGTGCTCAGAGCACTTTCAAAGCTGGCCGCGGTGGGGCCTTCCTATAGTCCGGCCTCCTGAGAGGATGGGGCAGGACTGCAAGTTCCCGGCCAGCAGGGGCGATTTAGCATGACCCTGCTAAAAACAAAAAGGTTGGGATGTAGCGCACACCCTGGGTTCAACTGACACCATTTATATATTTTTTTAAAAAAATTAAACATGTCATTAGCAAAGACCGTACTGCATTGCAGAAAAGACCATCTCAGAAAACAAACAAAAGCACCATCCACAACAGATGTCTGGAGATATTTAATATAAAAACTATTCTTCTATTGAGTGGAGGAATTAATTGCTCCATAGGTCAGTTTATATCATATAAATGTAATAACAAAGCACATTAATTTTATTAATTTCAATAATTCTATAGATCTAAAAATAATAATGCAATAAACATGGGTGTAATAACCATTACCTCTTTCTGCTGCAACTGGTTTCTGTAGAGGGTCAGTATCTGTGTTATCTGCAGCTCTGAGGCTTCATATTTTTCTTGTAATTCACTGTAAAGGTGTTTCAGTCTCTTGTTCTAGAAGGGAAAAGAAAGCATTTTCAACAGAAAGACCAACTAAAATGTGAATAGTGGTGACGTGCCTGCCGTCACACACAAAAAATGCTTTTCATGCAGGAAAGGTGCAAAATATCTCAGACAGAATTCTGCCCTCTAAACTGTACAGAACTTTCAAACTAAAACTTACCGAAGCATCAGCGTGTTTCCATAAACAGGCCGAATTCCAAACAAAGGGGAGAGAAAGCATTTTTTCTGCTAAGCAGCAGCTGCTGACTGAGGGTTCTCCCAGCTTCCCAGTGTGCAGCAAACATGCAGACATGGAAGGGGGAGAGCGCATGGTAAAACTTTGGTTTTTCTCCTCAAACAGTAGTATTTTGAAAATATATTTAACAACAGCTTTCTGAAGCCAGGGTGGTGGGGCACACCTGTAATCCCAGCACTCAAGACAATGAGACAGGTGGATCTCTGTGAGTTCAAGCCCAGACTGGCTACACAGTGAGTTCAAGACTAGCCTCAGCTACATAGCAATACCCTGTCTCCAACACTAAAATAAGAACAAAGCTTTCTGGGCAGGCGTGGTGGCACAAACTGTAATATTAACTACTCAGGAAGCTGAGGCAGAAGGATCACAAGATTAGGGCCAGCTGTATAACTTATCAATGGTCTGCCTCAAAATTTAAAAAGAAATTTATCCATACTCTGCCTCAAAATTAAAAAAAAAGAAAAGTCTGTACCTACAGCCCAGGACGAAGGCCTGGGGTTCACTCTGCACCAGCACAGAAAGAAAAAAAAAGAGACAGAGTTAGAGAACTGTAAGCCTGAATAACTTTCACGGTTTCAGTAGAAAATAAATCAGAGTTTAATAGTTGTTTTAATTTTCCTTACCTCTATTTTGATCTTTCTACGGATGACTTCAATTTCTTTTCTTGTATAATGAGATAACTCTGTTACAGAAATAAAAACAGTCTATACTGAATATGTGCTCAGTTCTACATGAGGCAACAGGCACGGTATTTACTTATTTACTCTTTGGTGGTGCTGTGAGTAACCGAAGGCCTCGGGCATGCAAGGCAAACACTACCATCAAGCTGTGTCCCCAGCATGAGCAGGGATTTCTGATAGTGCATTTCACCAGGTCCAACAGAACAGCAGGCTGGCAGGAAGCACAGTCAGCACACACCTATCACACGGCTCCGCGACAGCCACCGCGGCCTCCGATGCCCTTCCTGTGGGATCTCCATCCCTTACGTCCACTCCCTTTACCCCTCGGTGGTGTCCACTAATATCTCTGTTTAGTGAAGTGGAAGTTTTGCAAATCTCTTTT
Organism: Dinomys branickii; assembly: GCA_004027595.1. Lineage (NCBI taxonomy): Eukaryota > Metazoa > Chordata > Mammalia > Rodentia > Dinomyidae > Dinomys > Dinomys branickii. Next base: position 8,922 of record PVLD010036798.1, read on the forward strand.
GGCTTCTGGTGTAATTTCGGATGAAACTCACTGAACTTATTTCTAACTTGCACTATAAAATATTTATTCCACAATATCTTGTAGTAAATGACCTAGAAACAAAGCAGAAAAACACGCAATGAACATTTACACAGAGTAACACAGACACGACTCGCTGAGCCCGGGCGGCCCTGGGTCTGGTTGTGCACACTTTCCCGTGAAGGCCGTCAGAGCCCAGCGGGGCACAAACAAACAGCACCGGGGATCCTGTCTGGGAAACATCACCCACACAGGTGGATGGTTTTGGGTACTGGTGTATTTACTTTTCCTTACTCATAGCACTGGAACAGAATACAAATACTTCTCCTAACTATTGTTTCCATTTTTTAAAAGTACAAGCAGCAGTCTTGTCCATCAGAGTGACCCACACTCTTGCTGTTTCAAAAATCCCCTGGTGGGGCTGCTTCTGGGATTGTGCGCACAGCTTGCTGGAAGCTCTGAGAGGGCTCGAACTGCTCTGTGAAGAGGCAGAGTAAAACCTAATCTCTTGAGGAAGGCAGGGTTAAGTGCAGTGGTTATTTCAAGCAGGCATTTTAAAGGTTTGTGCAGAAGTCTTCCTCTCCGCCTTCCCTCCGACATGACATGTGTATTTATTTCATCATATGTAGTCACCAATCAGGGAAAACAGCACCTCCTCTTACTGAGTGCTTACTACCTGCAAGGCACAGTAATTCTGGGCCTTTCACGTTCACGATTTCATTTAATGCTCTCAGCTGCATAATTGGTGCAAATGTCCCTTTTTTTTTAACAGTGCTCTTTGGAGGCTAATTATTGAATAATTTGCCAAAGATTCCACAACTTGTAATGCATGGAAATGCAGTTTCCATCCATGTCTATCTGAGAAGCCCAAGCTCTGGCTGCATCAGAAAGAGCCATGTGCTGCCATAGCAACGTTCTCCTATTACAAATATCGGAGAATTGCAAGTTGTACCCACTGTGCTAGTTCGGAATTGCACAATGGAAGCCCTCTACATACATTCTTGCCAAACAAATAAATGAACACTATTTTAAATAACTTAGAGAGCAGCTGTTAAGCAAGCCCCACTGTAACACACGGTACGCGATGAAGCAGTAACAGGTGTGGGTTCTGCCACTCGCAGGAATTCTGCTGAGCAGCAGCTGTGGACCGCGGAAGACGCCACACACGGCTAACACACGGTACGAAAGAATATGCATGGTTCCGCCCTGAGCTGCAAGGAAAGAGAAGAACTGTCGCTCAGCATAGCGAGCGCTGCCAGGGCAGAGCCCCACGCTTCTGGCACGGCCTCAGGTCACCGGCAATCTGTGCACCGGCGTGGCACTGAGAGCGGCTTCACGAAGTTCCTGACGGGTGTGCAGGGTTGTACAGGAAAACCACTGCAGGGGAAGTGAGGGGGATGGGGCAGCAGAGGAGGAGAGGCTCCCCCTGCAGAAGGGGGAGTGTGGGTGCCGATGTTCCATGTGCAGCAGCTCACACACAGGTGTGCGCAAGGCTGTGCGCAGGTACCGCGATCGGTATGGCAACGAGGAAAGATAAGGTGAACCCGGAGGCGGCGTCCTTGGCCTCCCAACACTGAGAGATTTGGATTCTGTCCTGTAGGTGATAGGCAAGACATTGTAAAGCACCTTGCTTCTGGAAAAGTAACGAAGTACAACAGAGAATGGACTGGAATGAGGAAACGCCAACAAACACTCCCTGGAGAGATCAATAAGATCTGAACTCAGAAGGAGAGGTCGGCTCCGACAGTGGGTCTGCAAGATCCGGCGGCCAGTTGC
>PVLD010036799.1:0-10695 GCA_004027595.1 Dinomys branickii
TTTGGTTTTTGTGTTTTTTCTGTTGTTGAGAGGATTAATTGTCTGACTAAATTTGCATGTCTGTATATGGGTTCATATATTTACAATTCGAAGATATCAATGGATAAAGCAATAACCACTGTTGAGACCATATCACCTTGTCTATAGATTAGTTGTGATTGTACTATTTTTTATGATAATTGGTGTCTGTTTGTCAATATGTTTTTGTACTTTTATGTTTTTAAAATAAAAAAAAACAATGATACTTTAGTAGGATACAAAAGCTCTGCTTCTTTATAGTTCCATTTCCACCTTTTTCAGTTGTTCACAGCATAAATTACATCTTTTTACATTGTGACCCCAAATATAAACTCATATATTTTTATTTCATTAGCTTTTAAATTATATTGAAAATGAAGTGTAGACTTACAAACCAAAGGTACAATAATACTAGCTTTTATTGTTCTTTTTCATTACATTCTTAATTCTTCATACCTATTCACATCACTTTCCAGGGTCCCTTCAGCACACCCTGCAGGGCTCCCTGAGGATTTCTTACATAGCAGATAACTGAGTCCCTCAGTTTTTGATGATCTGGGAATATTTTTAGCTCTTTCTCATACTTTGAAGGATCATTTTGCTGGATGTAGGATTCTTGGTTAGTAGGTTTAGTTGGTTGGTTGATTTGCTTTTAGCACTTAGTCCAGTGCTGCCAGCCTACATTTTTCATGATGAAAAAAAAATCTGTTAATAATTTCATAGAGGATCCCTCAAATGTGATGAATCAGTTCGCTTTTTTTGCTTTCAACATTCTTTGTCCTACCTGGAGTCCATTGAACTTCTTTTCTTAAAAGCTAGTATTGTTTATAATACAGAATGAATATATTCGTCAAGAGGAGTTGGCACATACACATATTGCATCTTAATCCTTTATACTTTGCCTTCCCTGTTTACATTTATGTCCTTCATCAAATTTGGATACTTCGGGCTATAATTTGTTCAAATATTCTCTTTTTTTCAAATATTTCAAATATTCTCTCTGTTTTTCAAATATTTCAAATATTCCTTTCCTTCTCCCTCTGGGACTTTCTCAGTGTGGAAGTCAGCCCACTTGGTGGCACTCTCCAGGTCCCCTGGGTTGCTCGTGTTCTTCATCATTTTTCTCTCCTTCAGACTTGGTACTTCCTGTATCTTCTGATTCTCTTTCATCTGCCTGCTCAATTCTGTATTTGCATTTCTGTAGTGAACTTTTTATGTTACTTTACATTTTTGAGCCCCAGAATTTGTTTTGGATTTCTGTTTAGGTTTTTTAAAAAAATATTTTGTTAACTCTCCACTTTTCTCCTACACTGCTTTCTTGCTCTGCCATCTTTCTTTGGTTCTCGGAGGATTTTGGAGATAGTTTTAAAGCAGCTTTCTTCAGTACATTCATCATCTGATCTTTCCTGAGGACAGTTAGAGTTTGTTTAGTTTTTCCTTTGGATGAGCCATACTTTCCTATTTCTTTGTATGCTTTTTGATATATTTTTATTTGAAAATTGAATATCAGAGCTGGGTGCGGTGGTGCACGCCTGTAATCCCAGCACTCTGGAGGCTGAGGCAGGAGGATCATTGTGAGTTCGAGGTCAGCTTGGGCTACAAAGTGAGCCCAAGGCCAGCCTAAACTGCTTAGTGAGATCATGTCTCAAAGAGACCAAAAAAAAAAAAAAAATGAATATCAGAATCAAACATTGTGGCATCTCAAAATCAGATGATTTCCTTCCCCAGAGTTTGCTTTTTAAATTTTTGGTTTCTTTGTTCTGTTTTGATTTCTGTTGGCTGTTTCCATTTCTATCATAAACCTGAGGTGTCAGTTGCAGGTCTTCTCAAATCTTTTCTGGACCTGTACATTTCCTCTGGCATGCATGGTGACTTTCTAGTTTCCCACTATAGGTGGTTACTTTTGAGTGTTCTAGTCATTAATGCCTCATTTCCAAAAGTGGAAAAAGATAACACTAAAAGGGGCAAAAAGGCTGTAGTTTTTTTAATTCCCTGGAAGTCACTTCAGTCAGAGGGAGAGAGGTTTGTACTGATGGAAATTTAACAACCACAGCCCTTGTCTCTTTGTCTGGCCCTGTGTGATCAGAAGCAGTAATCAGCAGCGGAACACAGACTTTCAATGTGCTAAGAGTCACAAATACAAACTTGCTATTTTGTGTATATGTTCTTACGTTATTAATACCACACTGCTGTTCTATGGTTTTTATGTAGTTATCTTTTTATTGCTGCTGTTCCATTTACAAGGGCTGATTAATTGAATCATGAGCACAAATCTCAAAATTCAATTCCTCAGCTCAAATCTGTATGTCTCAAACAGGCTACCATCAGTCTACATGTTCCAATGCCTAAGGCTACCATATCCAACCCCTCATGGACTCTTCTAGAGCATCTTCCATACTGAGTGTGTGATGGGACAGAGGACAGGGATTAAATGCTGGCAGCCCTTATATTAAATGACACTTAAGCTTAATTTCATTTTCATAAGTAAATTCACATAAATAGAACTAATACTGATCTCAAATAAGCTTGTTTAGCAGATTGTTAATTGAGACCAATAGATAGTGGTAAACAGTTAATAGATAATTTTGATTATATGTTCAAAATTGGGTTCTATTATCAGGGTTGGAAAGGCTTCCCCAGGAGGCTAGATTCCTATCGCAAGGAGCCTGCTTCTTTTCTTTTGTGAATTTCAGACAAAGTGGCAGATTTTTCTCCTTTGGGCTGGCGTTTTCCAGTAAAGTGAGTTATTTTCAGTCTAATCCCCAGTGACCAAAATTTCATTTTTGTTTCTTCCTTGAGGTAATGCTGCATTTGTGACCCAAACAAAATGCAGTCTGCTCAGCCCCCTTTAAAATATTTCTTGAAGTTTTGTGTGTGGCTAAAGCTTGTGTCTTTGAAAAATGGGCTATGATTTTTCTTTGAATATTATGCCAGAAGGCTCCATGTTGCTATGATCAGCTCTGACAATGTAGAGAGGGCCATTTAAAATTAAAGTTGTTTCCCCTTCTTGAGCATAAGACATGCCAATTTATGCGAAGAGAATGGGTCTTTGCATTTCCAGGAAATAGAGATCATGAGACTTTACAAATAACAGTTCCAGACAATGGCATGGGTAACAGAATTTTGTGCCACTCAGAAAATAGGATAGCAACACGAGCAAGATGAAAGAAAAACTATGGTTGGATTTTATTTTAATAATATGTCCAAAGAATTAGACAAAGAACGTTAAGCTCTGCAGAAGAGTAAAGAATAATATGACCTGTGGACATAGTGAATGCTGAGTCATAGGAAATGCACAAAGTTTATCTTTAAGCATCCAGCCTCCCTCTGTTATTAGTAATAATCTCTAACATTCTTTACAGCCCTTTGCAATTTACATAGAGCTTTTTTGTGTTGGTGGCTCTCACCTTCCTACATTCTTTCCTGGTTCCCATAGGCTTTCATCAAATCTCAGCTCAGAAATGCATTTGCTTAACCCATCCCAGGCAGCAGCTGGAAATCCTTTATAGAATAAGACAGTGTCAAATTGAAAAAGTTTTTTTCATTCAAACAAAGGTAAAAATGACTGATAATGTCTAATGTGTGACCTTTCCAGAGGCATTTATATTTTTCCAGAAGATAAGGTCTTATGTTAAAAAGATGAATCTCAGATTCAGTAAGTCAGACAACAGAGAGGTTTTCTGGGGCAGGGACAGAATAGGACTTGGAAATGTCCTTTTTGGTATCTCTGAGGTAGTGTCTTATTATGGGAGCCATTTTGCTTGCTGGTGAGGTGTTCCTCTCTCCAGAACTACATGGCCATGAATGTGCATTCCTTAGCTTAGTTGAATTGAATTAATCAGAGTCCAAATTTTTCAGAACATCCAAAATTATAGATTCTCAGCACTTTAGAGTTTGGGGGGGTTCATAGAGTTATCCTGGCTAAGACTTTTATTCTATAGATAAGAAAATTAAGGGCTAAAAGTCTGAATCAATCTGGTCATTTAGAGCCAGAGATCCAAATGGTTTAATAATCAATGTCTTGTTGATCAAGAATGTCTTGTGAACTCTACTGTTATCTAGACGTAGAACAGACATTTTATGTTTTGTTATTATTTCAATAAATCTAACTGAATGCTCACATAGTGGAACAGCAGGGGGTTACTATTCCTGTTATTTGGATAAAATATGATCATTATCTTTTGCTCCTAGATTTATCTTTTCTGCTTGTACTAATCTTTTGTAATTCTCTATATATTCATGAAATATAATATATAGTAGAATTGTAGGAAAGCCAATAGATTTTTTAAAATATAGAGTTCTTTCACCACATTGCTAAATGTCTCCTTCAAAACGCAGCATTGTTGAGCTATGGAGCCCCTTGTGTTAGCTTTATACTATCCTAGGTCTTTTTACAAAACATTTTAAGAAATTATTATTGTTTCCTTTTTCTTTTTTATTTTTTTATTTAAAAAAATAAAAGCACAAAAACATATTAACAAACAGACACAAATTAGCATAAAAAATAGTACAATCAAAACTGATCTACAGACAAGGTGACGTGGACTCAACAGTGGTTGTTGCTTTACCTATTGATATCTTCAGAGTGTATATATATGAACCCAGATACAGACATGCAAAATTGGTCAGACAATCAATCCTCCCAACAACGGAAAAACACAAAAAACAAAAAACCAAAGACAAAAAAAAAAACAAACCCACCAATAGTTGCTGCTTTGCATATTGATATCTTTGAAGTGTGTGTTCAGGATAACACATACAGACATACAAGATTGATGGGTTATTTGATCAATCTTGTATTAAGAAATTATTTTGTCCAATAACACCTTATTTTTTGGTGAGCCATACACTCAAAATTACACTTCCAGTTTCTGAGCAGAATCAGACTGAGAGCCAAATACCCTGAGTCCATTTCCAGGTCTCTGTCTGCTATACCATGAGGCAACCTTTTATAAGCTCAGAAGCCTCTGGTGGCTCACAAAAGACATTTGTCCCACGTATTTCACACCTAGAGAATACTGACTGGCACGACTTCTCCTGGAGGAGAAGAGAGTTAGTAATTCTTTTCCCGGGCGTGACGAGATCCCTGGAAATGCCTTCAGATGATGTGTTAGACTCTGAGAGTCTGATTTTCCGCTCAGCTCCCCTTGCTGTGTTTGGCCTTGTAAGGAAGGAAACACTAACTTATTGGTAACACTGTTGGAGTCCTGATCCGCTGTTCATTTTATGTTTCCCTCAGTATTTCCACTTTGTGTTAAAACTTACAAGTTCATTTTGAAGAGCAAAGGTTCCTTTTAATTAAAGAAAACTGACTTAGAAACCAAGCTGTTAGGCTTTGGAGTAACTATTCTTTCTAACAAAGGCCAATGTCTTCTGCTGGTTGTAGAAGTTCCTGCACTGCCACAAACATGGAGCATTTTCCTTTTTTCTTTCTTTCTTTCTTTCTTTCTTTCTTTCTTTCTTTCTTTCTTTTTTGGGTATCAGGAATCAAATTCACAACTTCGTGCTTACCAGGCAGGCTCTGTGCCACAGATATTTATTTGGCCACATCTACCTAAATCATCTGGAGGATAATTGTAAACAAAACAAAACAAAACAAAACCCTCCAAATCCAGTCAATTGTCTGTGTATTTTGGCTATATAATGACACACCACGTAGCTGCTCGCAAATATCATATGACTGCCTGAAATTTTTTATCTCCCAGATTTATAGTCAGGAACTCTGTTAAATTCAAACCTGTATTATCATCAGGGAACAATTTATTTTTAACCAAATATAATTGGCACAGATTTAAGGCACAGACTTGAATGATTACTAGCTTAATGAATGAGCATAGTTTAGCTGGATGAGAAGTAGCACAACGCAGATAAGCAGAAATTAGCTGGAAGGAAAATGTGTGAGAGAAAAGAGTGAAGCAGTTCAGCTGCAGCAATCAGAATCTAGCACAGTGTTGGCATAATGAGGTATATTTTAAATGTAACTGCTCATTGAGACAATAATTTTAAAAGTTTAAATATAATGGCAGGATCTCCGTAGTGTTAAGCCTTGAGTTTTACTGATTATGAACACAAGGGAATCACCATATAAACTTTCACTGTCAAGGATTCACACTCATTCATCTGGGGGGTCTGCAAAGAAATCCCCAGTGCCCGGAAACCAGGGGAGAACAAAGCGACTGAGGTAGGAGACTGTACCAAATGAGAACCCTCTACTATGTATCAGTCTTTAGAATTTTTAATGCCTAGAGCTGCCAAATCTTTTTTTTTCTTTTAAAAAGTAAAAGAACAAAAACATATTAACACACAGACAGCCACTTACAGAGTAGCACCAGAATAGTACAATCAAAACTGAATTGAGGATAAAGTGACAGGGAATTAACAATGGTTGTAGTGTTACATGTTGATAAATTCAAAGTGTATACTCAGGAAAACAAATACAGGCATGCAAGACAGATCAAACAACTAATCATCATCTGTTCCTTAAAATAAAACAACCTAAGTCAGTAATACAACTATGTTAGCCATCCTGCACATACATACATGCATACATACTTAATTATCCCCTTCTTCCTTTCCTCCCTCCCCCCCTCCCAGCTGCTCCCTACGTTCGAGCAGTTTCCTTTCGTTTCACACTGTTTATCATACCTCCTAATTTATATTCACACTTTCAGATTCCTACACCAGTGATACAATATGCTGCTTATGCATGCACCTCTGATTTATTCCACTTATGAGTATGGTCTATAGTTGTGATCATTTACCTATAAAAGCCTCAAGATTGTCTTTCTTTATAGCTGAGTAATCCATTATATAAAAATGCCACAGGTTTTTTTTTTTAATTTTAAAAGTAAAAGAACAAAAACACTGACAAACATACACACAGTAGCACAAGAACAGTACAAAAACTGAACTACAGATAAGGTGGCAGGGGATCAACAATGGTTGTTGTATTACATGTTGGTAGCTTCAAAGTATATACTCAGGACAATACAAATAGACATACCAGATTGATCAAACAACTAATCACCGATTGTTTCCCACATCAAAATGACATGAGACAATAGTGCAACCATGTCAGCCATCCTGCACATACATACATACCTACTCAGCTATCCCCCTCTTCCTCCTCTCCTTCCCTTTATCCTGATTGCTCTCTACCCTTGAGCAGTCTCCCTTCATACCTCCAAATCTATATTCTCACCTGCAGGTTCCTACACTAATGATACTATATGCTGTTTGCACATGCACATCTGGTTTACCTCACTTATGAGTATGGTCTCTAATTGTGACCATTTGCCTATAAAAGCCCCTAGATTGTCTTTCTTTACAGTTGAATAATATTCCGTTGTGTAAAAATGCCACAGTTTTTTAATCCAGTCCTCTGTGGATGGACCTTTGAGTTGTTTCCACGATTTAGCTATTACAAATTGTGCTGCTATAAACATGGGTACACATATATCACAGTGATATGCTGTTTTCGGATCTTCTGGCAAAATACCCAGAAGGGGGATAGCTGGGTTGAGTGGGACCTCTAGACCTAATTTGCTGTGGAATCATCATACCGATTTCCACAGTGGTTTCACCAATCTGCATTTCCACCAGCAGTGCAGCAGAGTTCCTATTTCTCCACAGCCTCGCCAGCATTTGTTATTGGACAATTTCTTAATGCTGGCCAATCTTACTGGGGTGAGATGAAATCTCAATGTTGTTTTTATTTGCATTTCTCGAATGACTAAAGATATAGAACATTTTCTCATATATTTATTTGCCATTTGTATTTCTTTATCTGAGAAGTGTGTATTCATCTCAGATGCCCATTTCTGGATTGGGTCTTTGAATTTGGACGGGTTCATGTTTTTTAATTCTTTGTATGTTCTAGATAGAAGGCCTTTGTCCAAGGGACAGCCAGTTAAGATTTTTTCCCAATCTGTGGGTTTTCTTTTTACTTTGCTGGTGATTTCTTTAGATGTGCAAAACCTTTTCAGTAAAATGAGGTCCCAGTTATTGATTCTTTGAAGTGTTTCCCTTACAGTTTGATTTTAGTTCATGAAATTTCTGCCTACTCCTATGTCTTCAAGATTTTTACCTACTTTCTCTTCCAATAGGTTTAGTGTTTCTGTTTTAATATTAAGATCTGTGATCCATTTTGACTTGAGTTTGGTGCATGGTGATAGACTTGGGTCTATTTTCAGTCTTTGGCAAGTGGCAAGCCAATTTTTCCAGCACATTTTTCCAGCACCATTTATTGAAGAGGCTATTTTTCTTCCAGTGAGCTTGTTTGACCCCTTTGTCAAATATTAGGTGGCTGAGTGTGTTTGTGGTTGTGGCTGAATCTTCCAGTCTGTTCCATTGATCCTCAGGTCTGTTTCTGGGCCAGTATCAGGTTGATTTTATTACAGTAGCTTTGTAGTATAATTTCAGGTCAGGGATTGTGATTCCACTTGACTTGACCTTGTTGTCCAGAATTGCTTTTGCTATTCTGGGTCTCTTCTGGTTCCAGATGAACTTAAGGCATGTTTTCTCTAGATCTGTGAGGTATGTTGATGGCAGTTTAATGGGAATTGCATTGAATCTGTAGAACAATTTTGGTAGTATGGCCATTTTCACAATGTTGGTTCTTCCTAACCATGAGCAGGGAATGTTTTTCCATTTATTGAAATCCTCTTCGATCTCTTTTTTCAGAGTACTGTAGTTTTCATTAAATAGATCTTTTACCTCTTTTGTTAGATTGATTCCTAAATATTTCATTTTCTTGGATGCTATTGTAAAAGGTATGGTTTCCTTAATTTCTCTCTCAGTCTGTTTGTTATTTGTGTATAGGAATGCTATTGATTTTTGGGTGTTGACTTTGTATCCAGCTACTCTGCTGAATTCGTCAATTGAAGGAGTCTTCTTGTGGAGTTTTTGGGATGTTCTGTGCAAAGTATAATGTCATCTGCAAATAGCGATAGTTTTACTTCTTCCTTTCCTATCCTTATTCCTTTTATTTCTCTTTCTTGTCTAATAGCTCTGGCTAATGCTTCCAGGACTATATTGAATAGGAGTAGTGACAATGGACATCCTTGTCTTGTTCCTGTCTTTAAAGTGAAAGCTTTCAGTTTTTGTCCATTTAGTATGATGTTGGCTGTTGGTTTATCATAGATGGCTTTGATTAAATTGAGGTAGAGGCCATCTATTCCTATTTTTTCTAGGGTTTTTAACATGAATGCATGCTGGACTTTATTGACAGCTTTTTCTGCATCTATTGAGATGATCATGTGGTTTTTGTCTTTGGCTCTATTGATATGGTATATTACATTAATTGATTTGCAAATATTGAACCATTCCTGCATTCTTGGAATAAATCCAACCTGGTCATGGTGTATAATTTTCCTTATGATTCATTGCATTCTATATGCTAGTGTTTTATTGAGTATCTTTGCATCTATGTTCATTAGGGAGATTGGCCTATAGTTCTCTTTCTTGGTTGGGTCCTTCTCTGGTTTTGGTATTAGAATGATACTTGCCTCCAGAAATGAGTCAGGGAGAATTGCTTCATTTTCAATTGCATTGAAGAGTTTGAGGAGTGTTGGCATTAAATCTTCACTGAACGTTTTATAAAATTCTGCTGTGAATCCATCAGGGCCTGGGCTTTTCTTTGTTGTTAAGTTTTTAATGACATTTTGAATCTCATTATTTGATATTGGGTTGTTCATGGTTTTTATATCTTCCTGGTTCAACTTTGGTAATTCGTACCTTTCTTGGAATTTGTCAATTTCTTCTGAGTTTTCTATCCTATTGGAGTAAAGATTCTCAAAGTAGGTATTAATGATCTTTTGAATTTCTGTAGGATCTGTAGTGATTTCATTTTCATTCCTTATTGCATGAATTTGAGTTCTTTCTTTTTTTGATAAGATTGGCTAGAGGTTTATCAATTTTATTTACTCTTTCAAAAAGCCAACTCTTGGTACTTCCGGGAAGATGGCGACCGGGTAGGCAGCAGAGAGAGAACCTCCCAGAAGATTACCACCCAAACAATGAAATATAGCAATATGAAGACAGAAATGAGGACTTCCAGGAAGAAGACGACCAGCCGAGAGAGCGAGTGTGGAGGGAAGAACGGCTTCAGCTCCTGAACCCGACAGAGAACGCACTACTGGGACAAACTGCGCCAAACCGGGCAGCGCTCCAGGATCCCGCTCAGAACCCCACCCCCGCAGCCAGCGCTGCACGAACTGGAGCAACAGCGACCAGCCGGCGGGATTTTTGAGTCGGGGAAAATCTCCATCCAGGGAAAAACATCTGAACAGCACTCCTGTCTGCACTATCACAGGGTGAGTTAAGTGCATGCTCTAACAGGATTTTCCTGAATCAGGAAGAAGCTCAGACCAGCGAGAGACATCAAAGCAGCTTTAAGGACTGCGGGATCTCCCGGGTGGGAAGACCTACTTAGGCGCCCCAATGGGTTTTGTGAGGGGGAAAGGAGCTCCACCCAGGGTGGAACACCTGAGTGGCCCATCTGCAAGAATCCTGGGGTGGCGAGCTGTTTATTCGCCCCGGCCAGGTCTTGGGGTAGGGAGTAGAAGCGGAAATCTCAGCAGACAGCTTAAGGGACATTCTCCCAAAGAGAAGTAACCATTGGAGCAGCCTCTGCAGCAGACCTTTGCCTGCTGAACTGTCTGTGGAATTTATAGCTCC
>PVLD010036800.1:0-10711 GCA_004027595.1 Dinomys branickii
GTGAATTACTTAGAGAAACTCAAAAGTATTTATGGGCTAAAAAGGTAGCTGTATTAATAAGAAATGTAGAAGAATACATGCACATTTAACTTCAACATTGTCCAAAGTTAGTATTTTCTTATTCCAATCTGTCAAATTGTACAAAATTAGAGCCAATACTGCATAAGGAAAATTATCTATGTTATCAACAACATTTTCAATTGTTTCCTACAATACAACTGTTCCACCTTTGATATCATACCTGGATGTGCACTGGGCTAAAAACAATTTCCTTTATACTGTTAGTCATTATATTAGTTTAAAAATGGCACTTAACATTAGCACATCTACTCTAGTACTATGTTTCAGCGTAAAAAATATAATACATATACTAAGTAAATAATGCTATGAAACTATGCTTATAAGATTTTATAAAGTTACCTGATACTGGCATTCCAGGAAAATGAAATTCTAGCATTGGAACTTTAGCAGTAATAACATCTCGCTTACATTTTTCAGCGTTTCCATCATTTAGAAGCAGATCTGTAATTTCACTAACCCAAGTGGTACCTGGGGAAAAAAGTAATATTTTCATAATTAACAGCCAATTCTAATGAGAAAAGTACCTTTAGAAGCAAACCATTTTAGTACATCTATTAGATTTTTATTTCTGCAGTTTCTATACCTCAAATGCCCATTTTAATGTAGCAGAAGTATGTGGCTGCACTATTTAAAATCATTTTGCTTAGATCTCAAGAAACTAAAAGTTGAGATCAGACCTGTGTTCATCAGCCAGCTGGACTCACCTGATTTAGGGTAGGTGGATATGACGATGTCATCTGGCCTGCTTTGAAATGGCGCTACCTTCTCCCAGTTGGTAGCAAAAGCATACACCATAGGATAGCCGTGGATCACCTTCAGATTTTTTCGCAGGACATCTGTTAGGGAAGTCATTTCTTAAACAGATTGTACAAAACTTGATGGACTTCTTGTGCAGATCATTTGAGTAAGAAATGTTACTGTTGAGACTTTGCACTGTAACACACAGTAAAGCTTGGCCTTTAACACACAACAGAAGGAGATATCTGAGTCCAAAGAGCAACCTTGTGGCCAGAAAACCAAATATTATAAGCTGCAACTGGTTTGGTGACAGGCAGAACAAAGGTCTTTAACATAATCTTTGGAACTAAATAGAAGTGCATATCTTACTTTGAATTTAAACTCCTGTTTCACAGAAATATGCTAAACAAATCTTGACTGACACAAAGCAAGCCCATTTCCGATCACTAAAACCCACCTCATTCTAATGAACAATAAATACATGAAAGCTGTTCAACATGTCTAGCCCTTAGAGAAATGTAAATTACAATAACACTGGGTTTCCATCTAACTCCAGAAATAAATTGCTGTTGTTAAAAAAGTCAAACAATAAGAAATCCTGAGAAAGCTGCAGAAAAAACCTCCATGGTTGATGGGAATGTAAACTAATACAGTCACTATAGAAATCAGTATGAAGATTTTTCCATACATTAAAAGTGGAAATTTGTATCCCACAGAGCTATCTCTCTTCTAAATATTTTCCCACACTTAAAACAACAGAGCTCATAATGGCTAAATTTACGAAGAGGAGTCGCTAAAAATGCGTGAATGGGTAAAGAGCATGTGGTATTTATCCACAGTGCATACTATTCCCCAATAAAGAAGGAAAAATTCCAGTCATTTGTGGGGAAATGGACACACCTTTTGCTATCACCAAGTGAAGTAAATCAGACACAGGTGACATCAATCAGTATGAATACTGCATCATTTATTTCAAATGAAAATTTTTTTCGGATAAATTCATTTGGACTATTTCAACTGAGTGCTATAGGTGAACAAGTTTTCATATTTTTAATATGTATAGTGTTATTTTATATGTATTAAGGCCAAGAATTGTCACAGCAGTGTTAATATTTTCTGAATCAGAATAACGACCAGGAGGTCTAAGATAGAGGGACAGATAGATAGACAGCAGACAGATAAGGTAGATAGGCAGAAAGGACAAGGAAAAATGAGACCTGCTCTGCAAAAATAATTGAGGTTTGTTGTCCCTAACGTTTCTAATTTTGTCTCCTTTATTGGAGAATGTGGCTTTAAAAATGGTGATATTAATATTTGAATAGGAATTTGTCCACAGTTGCACAATTGTTATACCTGTTTTGTGTGGCTGTTTTATGTGTGTGTGTGTGTGTGTGTGTGTGTGTGTGGCTTTTTTGAAACAGGGTCTTGCTATGTGGTTCAGGCTGTCCTCGACCTCACCCTATAGCCTAGGCCGACCTTGGTCCTGCGGGTGCCCTCCTGCCGTTGTGCCCCAGCGCTGGGATTATGCGTGTGCGCCACCCGACCCCGCCTGGCGTGACAGTTATACTCAAACTTGGAAGTGTTTGGTGTTTCACTATTAGTATTTGAAACACAACAAAAATGACTTAAGAGACAATAAAATATTTTTAGACCAAAGTAATATCACAATACGTTTAAAATACACTTATAAATCTTCCAGATTGTATAAAAACGAGAGAGGACTTGGGTTAAAAACAAAAAATTAGAATGACCTCTCATTGTTTCAGTAGTTTTCTACTAAAACAGCAAAATTTAATTATCTGTATTACAGAGCAACTTCATTATTTTATAAATGTGTAAATTAGGTAAAATCATTTAAATACTTTGTAATGCACTTTTATTGCTCAATTATTTTTAAATTTTAATGGTACATGATTCCGGTGCATAATGATTGCATTCATCATAGTAGTCGGTGCGTGCACATAACACATGTCCATTCAATTTATGTTCCCTTCTCTTCCTTTCCCTTCACATTCTCTGAGGCAATCACAGTTTTTGAGATTTTCTGTAATCTAAAGAGATATAAAGGACTCCTCCACACTTCACTGAAAATGGGAAACTAAATACAGAAAAAAGAATTTTGAAAATTCAGTTCAGAGTACCTTCTACAGATTCCTTTATTATTAAATCTCTATTTTGTGTTATATAACCAAGAACAAAACCTAAAACTATTATTTATTCACTTAAAGGTTTTTAAACAGTTTTCTCTGTCACAAACTTTGTGATTTCAAAGCTATGCTTCTTGCCTGTTGCACGGAGGATGCGCAGGGCTTCCCGCAGGCGCACCGCCGGATGTTTGCTGAGCGTGAGAGCAGGAGCAATGCCCGGTGCCAGCAGAGCTCTCAGCCAAATAGCACTTTTGCCTTTCACAGATGCCTCCAGGGCCGTCCGCTCTGTGGAACAGGAGAGACTCATTCAAGTTTTGCAACTCTGACTGTGATCGTCTGTGCAAGTTCTTATTTTTTTCCTGATGTAAATGTGTTTCTTTGATTTCCCAGCACTACCTCCAAATACTTAAACATCTCTTCCTTTTTTAAAATTTATTTTTTAAAAAAAAATTATTTTAAAAATAAAAGAAGGAAAACATATTAAGAAACAGACATCCATTAACAAAATAGCATAAGAACACTACAAGCGATAAAGAGTTACAGCAAAGCAGTAGGAAATTATCAGTGGTTGTTGTACTATGTATTGATACCTTAGGAGAACAAATAGAAACATGCAAGATCAATCAGATAATTAATCATTAACTGTTCCTCTCAGTAAAGTGATAGATGTGAGTAGTAGTACAACTATGTTAGCTATCCCGTATATACATACATAAGTGATTTCCCTTACTTTCCTTTCTCTTTCCATTCACCCCAGTTGCTCTTTACTTTTGAGCATATTCCTTTTGTTTCACAATGTCTGTCATACCTCCTAATTTATATTCACTCTTCCAGGTTCTTACACTAGTGAGACAATATGTTACTTATACATGGAGGTCTTGTTTATTTCACGCATGAGTATGGTCTCTAGTTGTGACCATTTATCTGTAAGAGCCTTGAGTTTATCTTTCTTTATAGCTGAGTAATATTCCATTATATAGAAGGAGCACAATTTATTTACCCGTTCCTCAGTGGATGGACATTTGGGTAGCTTCCACAATTCAGCAATTACAAATTGCACTGCTATAAACATAAGTGCACATATATCGCTGTGATAGGATGTTTTCAGATCTTCTAGGAAAATACCCAAAAGGGGAATGACTGGGTTGAATGGGATCTTCAGAACTAGTTTGATGAGGAAACTCCAAACCAATTTCCACAGTGATTTCACCAATCTGCATTCTCACCAGCAGTGGAGAAGAGTTCCTATTTCTCCACAGCCTCACCAGCATTTGTTACTGGTTGATCTCTTAATGATAGCTAACCTTACTGGGGTGAGATGAAATCTCAGTGTTCTTTTAATTTGCATTTCTCAAATGACTAATGATGTTGAACATTTTCTCATGTATTTATTGCCATTTGTATTTATCTGAGAAGTGTGTGTTCATCTCAGATGCCCATTTTTGGACTGGGTCTTTGAATTTGGGGGCTCATGTTTTTTAATGCTTCATATGTTCTAGATAGAAGACCTTTGTCTGAGGTCCAGTCAGCTAAAATTTTTTCCCAGTTTGTGGATTTTCTTTTTACTCTGGTAGCAATTTCTTTAGATGTGCAGAAACTTTTTAGCACGATGAGATATCAGTTATTGATTCTTTGAAGTAGTTTCTGTGTGGTTTGTTTTTTGTTCATGAATTCTCTGCCTACCCCTATGTCTTCAAGATTATCTCTCTCAATATAACATTTGCATACACAAATAAGCTCTTCAAATTCCAGGAAAATGTGCACATGTTAAAATTAAAACATTCACTGCTGTCCCATACTTCCAAATATAAATCACAGTGCAATTTAGCAAGAAGCAAAATATACCCTGTGTAATTATTGCCGTGGTATTAATACTATTAATAATGAAAAATGTGTATTAGAAAGCTTGTCTGAGGTATAACTCAGTACTAGAGGTTCATGCAGTATGCTAATTCCTTAGCATTGTGGTAGAAAAAAGATTAAAGAAGATTGCATAGACAAGCCCAAACTTATGAAACTGAGTTCAGTGAATATTTATATTTTCTGTATTTTAATGTGTTAACTATTTTCTTGACAGTTTGTGGTTTGTTTCATACTTGCTCACCAAGATTATAACATCAATTTGTAATCTGATAACTAATCTAGTAATCTACTTTACAATTAGGAATGTTGTGCACTTTATTTGTGTTAATGTTTGAGAGATGGATGTTACTTTGTTTTCCTAGACAGTTAACTAACTAGTGGACTTTTTAATGGAACATTTTATTGACATAAGTCACATATCACTCAATTTATTTATTTAGCGTGCACCGTACAATGGTTCTGAGCAAAGCCACTAAGTTGTGTAGTCATCATCACCATGAATTTCAGAGCATTTGCATCACCTCATAAAGAAGCCCTGCATAGTTAGCGGTCATCCCATCTCCTGTGACTCTTACTTCAACCGCCTGTCCACATCAGCTGCTATCCTGTTCACTGTCTCTAGTCACACAAAATGTGGCTTTTGTGACTGACTCCTTTCACTTCAAATTTGTCTAAGGTTTACATCATAGCCTGTATCACTATTTCATTCCTTTCTAATCACCAAATAATATTTCATTGCATGAATATAACATCTACCTCTTCGTTAAGTGTCGAACATCTAAAAACAATGAAATTGCCCAAACCAAGCCCTAAGAACGTGTGTGTGTGTGTCTGTGTGTGTGTGTCTGTGTGTGTGTGTGTCTGTGTGTGTGTGTGTGTGTATAAAAGACAGTAGGTTATGAAGAATGTGATCTAACATACATATGGCTGATAAAAACAATTATCACTTAAGACCACCAGATCCACAACCTTGTGCAAAGGCCACTGCAAACTTAGATAGAAAAATGTCTATCCAACAGGCTGTTTTGGATTTGTGTCCGCTTGTTATTGATCTCTTTTGGAAAGAATGATGACTTCAAAGTAACTTACATAATCCTCTTAGTTTTGTTATGAATTTTTATAATTATCCCATTTTTTAAAATATGCTGGTGGGTTCCACCATGTGCATATTCCATGCTGCACCCATCCCTGCTTACTCTCAAGAAATTACCTTTTGTTTGAGACTCTTTCTTTGTTACTTACGTTGACAACATCTACATAATGATATGGAAAGTACAGAAATGGAAGGCGAATGTGACTTACAACGTGCTAAGAAATTTATGTAGACATAGAACTACTTTCAATTTGACAAAATAAAATTTAAATGTACATAAAAATTAAGGGTTAACAATAAAAGTATAGGGATGGGGATATAGCTCAGTGGAATAAGCGCTTGCCTAGCAAGCGCAGGGTCCTGAGTTCGATCCCCAGTACCGCAAAAAAAAAAAAAAAAAAAACAATAAAAGTATAGAGGTAGTACTTTTGTTTTCCAAATTTTAAAAGAATATAAAAATATAACACAAAAAATAGCAAATGTAACCAATAGAGAAAAGGAATTCTGTAACTGTTGTTAGCTATGCTTTGCGATTGCACTTACCGGTTAAGCAACACTAGAGAATCCAAAAACAAAATGACAGCAAAGCACCCAGGAAAGTAAGTACTAGGTAACTGTTGGGACAGTCAGGCTATCTTTTGATTGTTGGTCTCTCTCTCACACACAAAACCGATCAATTATGATTACCATAATTTTCTGAAAATTATTCTTTTGTAAAATAAATTTGAGAAATTCTGCAATAATTAAACCTAAGTTAAGGTATGTGTAAATTTTAAGAAATACTGAGGTGTGTTACAGAAAACTTCAGGAAAGTATAGAAAGGTTCCCCAATGCCTTTTTTACGTGTTTCATTTCGTGAGTTCACGTTTGCAAGTACGTGCAGTTGACGTGCAGCTCAGGGAGCAGGCGCATGGGCGTAACACATCGTGGTTCTGGTTACTCCAGGTTCTTGTTACTCCTCCTGCCTCTTCTCTCCAGACCTGCCTTCCCCATGTGCGTTAACATCACTATTATTATTTATATTTCATGCTTATGACATAAAGTATTTATATTTATTGCGGGTACTTTGTACGTGTCCGTGACACATCTTAAATCTTTTTACTTCCTCTTCTCGGCCCCTCCTCTCGCTCTATGTCCCTTGGGCCCTTGCTGTTGCAGACCATCTATTCCCACACGTCCTGGCGAGAGCCGGGACTAGGAAAGCAGGAAACCTGACAGTGGCTCTCTCACCTGCTGTATTTTCAGGTCACTGCAAAATGTTATGCTCCCCACAAAGCAGGATGCTGTATGGCTAATTAGCTTTACAAAGATGAGGCCCTAATATATGAAGAAATTTTATTGTTTAAGGAGATAAGGATTAATTTAAACAGAAGTTTTCCCATTATGTCACGGAAAAGTGCTTAGAAGAATTGTAGAATTTTAAAATAAATGTTATTGTATGGTTCTTTGTAGAGTCCTTTCAAACTATTGACTTTCTTTGGAAGAAGTACTGCCCAATGTATGATTTCAGAGAAATTCAATTTTAACAATGAATGGGAGAGTCTGAACTTTCTGAAACACAGGTGAAAGCGAAATGAGAAACCTTTTAGAAGTAGTTTTGTTTGTAAGAATTGGGTGGCTAAAATAATGTATGTGAATCACTTTTTAAAGTGAGAAACAGAATGTTTAATTTATTTAAAGTGTACATAGACTTTCAGTTTTGAACCTCTTTGCAAGATTCAAAAATGTAATGTGAATAATATATATTGTATTGCATAAGTATAAAGTGAATATAAAAATTTATAACAATTTACACCAAAAAGCTTTTATGTGGTAATGTTGAAAACTGAGAATATGATTTAGTAAGCACAAAAGAATTTGTATTTATTACATGTTTTTAGTGACATCTCACCTTTATAACCACTGCAAGTAAGTAATAAAGTAAAAGTAATTTGGGGCAAAGTAGCAAACACTCACAAAGAATTCAATAATCAGTTAATGTACAGCCACATAAGCTCTATAACAAGTTCACGGTGCACATAAACTTCCGTAAACATCAGCTACTATTATTGTAGATGTTTCTCAGTGTTCTTCTTATAGTTGTTCCTCTGTTAACATCTAAACCTTGGAGACAACTCAAATGCCCATCAACCAAGGAATGGATAAAAGAGATTTTTTCCTACTCAGCCATAAAGAAGAATAAACTTGAGACATTTATAGCTAATGAATAGACTTTGACACCATATTCTTAAGTAAAATAAGTTGGACACATACGTATAAATATCACACTGCTCTTCTGGTGTGAGAAACTGAAAATGTACATAAGGACCAACATCTATGGTAGATACTGTGAAATGAAATTGTTTAAAAGGAAAGAGGAGCTGGAGAGACAGAAAAGAAAAACGTGATGAAGAAGATACGATGGAAACAAAACTTTACATAGAAGGAGGGAAGAGGGGTTGAAGGCAGGAGATGGAAACAGTGGGGAAGAGGAAAATAAGATACGGCATGTACAGGTGCAGGTCCCCTCTGATGAATGTGATCATCATGTATATCTATAATCTACCAATAAACTTAATTAAAAAGTCTTTTAATAGACTTTATTTTTCACAACACTTTTTGGTTCACAGTAAAATTGAACAGATCTCACAGGTTCCCTGTGTTTTTTATTCTTTCTCAACTCTGGCAGTTAACCTTGACTGCAAATTTGTCTGGATTGAGGCAGCAGTGATATTAGTATATTAGTAATGCACATTCGTAGGTGTGCTGTGAAGGTCAGGACGATGTGGCCCTTGGATCATGTCTGGTCCTGGGCTCTCCACTCTGACACTTGCTGTGCCCCAGGAAGTAAGCGGCTTGTCTCCACCATGCTCTTCTGCGATGACATTGTTGCTTTGAAACCAGCTGTTTGTGTACTGACCCCTCTAAAATCCCGAGCCAGATGGACCGTTTCCTTCTTTATGCTGTATTTATTAGATATTTTCCGCCAGAAACAAAAAAAACAGTTATACATCAAACTCTCTCAAAGTGTCTAGCATTTAGGATCAATTTTATTTTCCAAAGGCAAGTTATTTATTTACAGGAAGTATTATATTAGATTAGTTTTAATGCATGAGTACAAAGTGCAGATTTTTCTCCTCAACAGTAGCTAATATATCACAATAAAAAGCAGTACTGTGATAATGAAAATTTATTGATTCTTCTCAAAAGAAGAACATTTGGCCCTATCTCCGTGTACTGACAGGTATGGAGCTGGCTAGGACTTTTCTTTATCCCCTTAACTGGCTTTAAGCACTGCAGATGGGCCTGGATGAGGTCTTTGAAGAAGTGTGACCAGTGAGTGCTGCCCTGCCTATAGCTCCCAAGTGACCTGTGTGAGCCAGGCTGAGTGACGCCACACTGCGGGCTGAGGACGAGCGGTGAGAAAAGAGTCAGTGGCTTCTCAGGGCACGGAGTACACAGCAGAACTGAAGCACTGACCCCAAACACTGGAACTGCCCCAAACTGTGATATGCAGATGTTACTGTTGATACCTTGTATCAACTTGAGGAGTCTAGAAGCCTAACTAAGTAACTCAGCAGTTCTACCTCCTGGGATAAAAAGCACACGCCCTTCCTGCCCTAGGGTGTTGTTTATTGTGTCAATTTGGGAAGTTTAGGTTAACTGCGACTCAGCAGGGAGCCAGGGGGCTTCCTTTGTATTCACCCTGAGCCTGTGCAATAGGAGGCCGAGGTGGAGTGGATTTGGTCGGACAGCCTGCACACAATATAACGGAGGGGAAAGGCTTCCTCTCCCCACTTTTGCTCATGCTGCTTTTACTGTCATGGGCCTCCTTGAAGTGTTTCCTCTGCGCCATGCCACTCTGCCTTGGAGGCAGCTGGTTATAGACTGAAACTTCCACAAACTAAGCTAAACAAACCTTTCCTTCCTGAATTTCTGGCATTGGGTATTTTGCCTCAGCAATGACAGAAAATAACCAAGACAGCAGATTACTCTTCCTGCATATCTTTCTCTCTGCACGTTGCAGAGGTGATCTCCTCCCCAGCCCAGCTCACAGCACTCACATACTTGCTGCCCCTCTCACAGTCACTCGTCCCGGAACCACTCCCCTCTTCATAAATGAATAAAATTTGGATTTGGCCCTCCGTCAAGGCCTTTGTTTCAGGTAGCCATCATTCTAGCTGGACTTAGGACTCCTTAGCTCCCCACATGTACAAAAATATCTTAGTGTCCTTATTCTCGCCATGTGTTGCCCTGGAAGTGATAGATTGGAATTACTTTATTACAATTCTAATAAGTTTTTCATGGGATTATAAATGTGGACGTTTCTGAACCACAGCAAGGTCCAGAAGAGCTTTTTATAATTATTATTTTATACCATTATTATAAACAACAGTAAACTACTATGATTAATAAATTATTCAACATTTTACCTATGGAAATCTGTGCTAAATCAATAAATTTTAGTGACTTCCTTATAATTCAATGTATTTCATTTTATACTGGTATTATTTTAAGTATATAACAAACAAAAATCAAAAGTTTTAGTAGGTGAACTTTTTAGTTTTAATCCATATAAGGTTATTTTGAAAACTCTTTAAATATCTTTTTCAATTATTGATTCTTTGAAGTGTTTCCCTTGCAGCTTCGTTCTTGTTCATGAACTCTCTGCCTACTCCTATGTCTTCTAGATTTTTACCTACTTTGTCTTCCAGTAGGTTTAGAGTTTCTGTTTTGATGTTGAGGTCTATGATCCATTTTGACCTGAGTTTGGTGCATGGTGATAGACTGGGGTCTATTTTCAGTTTTC